>APFE030812648.1:82573-109152 GCA_000404065.3 Pinus taeda | reverse complement strand
TGGGGGGGGGGGTGAATTAGTGTTTCTTTTTCCGACTATTGTTTTACCAGTTAAACAATTTATATTCAGAACACAAGATGAACAACAATAATAAATGCTTTTATTAATATAATCTTTGCAGTAAAATAGATACAATACATAAGTGGTTGCAATCAGTTGCCAAGCTCCAACTCGAACTTTGGTGAGGCTCCAATCTCCAGAGCACCAACTCTATTTCGCCAAGACACTAGTCTTGGACTTAGGAGCACCAACTCCCAAGGAATTCAATCCTTTCATTTCCTGAGACACTAGTCCCAAGGACACCTACCCTTCCTACTTCTGAGGCATCAACCCCAAGGACTCCAATCCTTCTTACTTCTGAGGCACTAGCCCCAAGGACTCCAATCCTTCTTACTTCTGAGGCACCAGCCCCAAGGACTCCAATCCGACTTACTTCTGAAGCACCAGCCCCAAGGGTTTTGACCCAATCTTGTCAAAGTACATCTGATAGTAATGTTCTGCTCCAGAACTTTTCTCTATTAAGTTTTGTTTGTTTATATCTTCACTATAGACTCCATGCTACAACATCAATGATAGCGAGTCTTCTTATGAAGAAGTCTTTACAACTCTTCACACTGTCCACACATAGTCTCCAATAGCCTTCATGCTCTCTGATAATGTCTTCACACAGCTTTAGTTAGTCTACTGTTAGCTGCACTAAGCTCTGCATAAAGAACAACTTCCTGTTCAAGCTTATGTTCTCTGCTGTCTACTTTTCCCCTTTGACTGTCTACTATCCTGTTGGCCCTTCGACCCTCTTTTTGTTCTATTGGATCCTCTTGCTGCCTCTGTCTCCTCCAGCTTATTTTCCACAGTGTTTTAACAACCTTCAACAATGCTCAACAACACTAACTCCTCTCTGTTTTACCTGTTTTATTCATTTCTCATGCCTCTGTCTCTCGGTTTCCTCTCTTTGCTGACCCTTTAGCTTCCTCAACGCTCGCTGTCATTTCCTCTGTGCTTGCTTGCTTCTTCAACTTCTCGGCTTTCGGTTTCCTCTGTCTATTCGTGCTCACAGGACACGTTGATTCAATGGCGAGAACCGAATCATACATAGAGAACACATATACAAAAAATTGTAACAACGCTCTCCTTTTTTAATGATGGTAGGCATACATAGAGTTGGCATAGTTTAATGGACAACCACGTCCCAATCGCAATCACTATCGCCATGATTCATCCCATTTAACTGACGCTCAGCCTCCTGAACCATTGGACAGTTATCATAAGCCTTTTGGCCTAAAACACCCTGCGCAAGCCAAATATTTAATTACATCGAGAATATGAGGAAAAAAACAGTCAAACAGACTAAAGGGCGGACTTCAATTTTAATTCACCCGCAACTATTCTTGTATCGGATCCGCAGCGTATGTCATAATCGGCGCTTAGGGCTTCCAGGAGTTCTTTATATAACGACCTCATGACATCGCCGATGGCCGATGGGCCGATCCTTTTGCGAACACGATATAATAATAAGGTGCTATATAATAGGACCATTGGGTCCGCATACATTATCGCAATCGCCACTTTCAGAGGTTCTTCTATAAGTCGAGCCTAAAACGTTGCCGATGGCTGATGGCCGATACCAGTTGCGATATTATATTAAATTGTTTATAATAGGTCCTTCGGGTCCACAGCTCTATCGCAATCAACGCCTTCATGTGGCAAGGCTTTACGGCTTGCGAAATAGCGACGAACGCGATATTACAATAGGCACGATATAATAAGGCCGCGGGTCCGCATGTATTATGGCAATCAATATACTCCGCTCCTTTATCTTTGTTTATATATATATATTGCTCCGCTGTTTATATATATATATATATATATATATATATATATTGCTATGCCCTTATTCTTGGCATATGCGATCTCTCTTCCGATAGAGTATCGCCAATAGTTATTTGCGGGATTCCGCACCGTTAGTGGTTATTGCCTTATACTCGTTTTCTAGCCGGTGGTATATTTGCAGATATATGTTCTGCGCTCACAAGGCTTGTTAATGCATATATAGTGGGTTTTATGGCCTCTAGTGCTCGACTTGTATCTGCTTCCTTTGAATGGTCTGTTTTGGCATATATATATATATATATATATATATTTGGCTGCTCCGTTTGCTCTGTTTGCTCCTCTTCTTTGGCATATATGTATGGTATATATATATGGCTCCTCTGTAGCTCCGATAGCTCTATTTTGGCATATATATATTATATATATGTGACTCCTACTGTAGCTCGTCTCAGTTCTTCTTGGGCATGTATTACATGCAATGCTCTTTTGATATGGCTCCTCTTGCTCCAATGTGGTTCCTCTGCCTTGGCAGTGTCTTTCAAAGACCTCCTTGCATATATGAATGCCTCTCTTGCTCTGATATCTTGTGATATGCTTTGATCTGCCTCCTTTGGTAACTCCTTTTGCTTATGGCTTGGCTATCTTGATGGCCTTAATCATGTCTCTTCATGGATCTGCTCTGCTTCCCTTTGGCTTCATATCGTCATCTAGTATCTAGAATATTGCCATATTGACATCAATGACAACCTAGGTCAACACATACTCTCGAGGTACTCTTCTTGTCTTGAGCATTTCCTGCCCAATCAACGTCTATATATCCTTGAAGTTGTACATCCTTGTTTGCAACATACCTAAAGCCGTAGTTCACTGTACCATGTAAATTTCTCAAGATGTGCTTTGCTGCAATCTAATGCTTGCATTTCGGTTCTACCTGGAACTGGCTCAAGGTGTTCACAACAAAGCAAATGTCCAACCTAGTGTTAACCAAACACATCAACATACCAACCAATCACCGGTACATAGATGGATCTACCAATTTGGATTCAGAGCCGCTTAACTTCTTCAATTTAGTCACCGTAGGAGTCGGCATGGATTTGCAATCCATCATACCGAATTTCTGAAGGATCTCTAACACATAATTTCCTTGACCAAGGAAGACTTCACCAGGTTTCTGTCATACTTCTAATCCCAAGTAATAATGCATCAACCCAAGATCCTTCATGTCGAACTGAAAAGCCAACTGCTTCTTGCACTGAATGATAAGAGGCTCAACACCTGTCAAAAACAAGTCATCAACATATAATAGTAAGATCACAGGTACATTCTTCACAACCTTAAAGTAAAGGTTCAGATTGACTTCACTCTTGGTAAATCCCAGTCTCTCAGATAATTGTCAATACGAACATACAAAGCTCTTGGAGCTTGCTTGAGTCCATACAAGGCCTTTTTAAACCTACAAACATGAGACTCCTTTCCATATACCTCAAATCCTTGAGGTTGCTCTATGTACACCTCTTCCTCAATCACCCCATTAAGGAAAACAATCTTCACATCCATCTGGTGCAAATTTCATCCCAACACAACAACAAGAGAAATGATGGATCTAATGGAGATGTACCTGGCAACTAGAGCAAAAGTATCATCATAGTCTTATCCCACTTTCTAATCGAAGGTGACATCTTGGCTGACTTCAATTCGTCGCTCTTCTGGAATGTAAATTCTGTAGGCCTTTGAATATTTGCTATATCCAACAAATATGCCATTCTTTCCTGAAGGTTCAATCTTGTTCCTCTTATCCTTGGGAACATGAATATACGCAGGACAACCAAAGATTCTCATGTGCCCAACCTCTAGCTTCCTTTTGGAGAAGGCTTCTTCAGGAGTCATACCTTCGAGAACTCTATGAGGACTTCAATTTTGATTGTACACAACTGTTTATGATGCTTCGCCCCATAAGAACAACGACAAGTCCAAATCATGCATCATGGCCTTGATAGATTCTTCAATGGATATGTTCTTTCATTCTGCTACACAATTTTGTTGTGGATTATAGGGAACAATTAGCTCCCCTCTTAATCCCAACTTGCTTGTAGAAAGCAACAAGCTCCTTGAGGTGTATTCTCCTCCATTGTCAGATCTTAGTATCTTGATCTTTTTACTTGTCAAGTCTTCCACTTCAACTTTGAATTGTTGGAACTTGTCAAATACTTCATCTTTCGTCTTCAAGAGATATATCCATGTCTTATTGGATAAGTCATCAATAAATGTCACATAGTACAACAAACCATGAAGTAATTTTACGGGCATCAAACCACATACATCAAAATGAATCAAATCCAAAGCTTCTTTAGATCTATTGTCATTATTTGAAATTGGTTTCTTGATGTTGTTTCCAAGAGCACAACCTTCGCGTACACCATCATTCTTTATTTGTAGTTCAGGAACCCCTGACACTATTTCAGTTAATTCAGGTGATGCTCTAAAATGAAGATATCCATACCTTCGATGCCATAACTCACTTGGATCTATTTCTTCATGTACTAATGCTTGATTTGGTTGACTCACAAGTCTATACAGTCTTCCATCACGAATCCCATTAACCTAGCATCATCTATACTAGAGTCCCTTTGACCACACAAGTACTTTGCCATCCACAAAAGCAACCCTATCTCATTTATCTTCTAAACAAGAAACAAAGACACGATTCTTTTTGAAACCTTATACATAAAGGGCATTGCTGAGATGAACATTGCTACAAGATTCCAACTTTATGGATGCCTTTCCAACTCCTTTGACTGCATAGTTGTTATTGTCTCCCAATTCAACTCTTTGAGACAACTTCTTTTCTGTCATGCTTGAAAGATTCCTATGCTCTCCACTCATGTGTCTTGATGCTCCACTATCTACCAGCCACATGTCGTCATCATTTGCAAAAGAACCTACCAAAGCAGAATAATAGAAGAAATCTTTATCACCTTTGGACTTCTTTGGTTTTTCATCTTCTTCAACTTTTGCGGCAGAAGCATGTTGTTTCCCTTTTCTTTTCTTATTAGCCATATTAGGACAATCTCTCTTGAAATGTCCATATTCTCAACAACCATAGCATTGTATCTTTGATAAGTCTTTCGTCTTCTTAGAGGAAGAAGATCCCTTTCCTGGCTTCTTATGTTGAGGTCCAAACTTCTTCTTTCCCTTGTTCTTGAAGCGAGCTACAAGGGCTTGTACCTCTTCATCTTGACGATCTCTAGTCATAAATTTTGCTTCTTCTTGAGCACATGATGTCCATAATTGCTCAAATGAAGGAGCCACTGACCAACATTCTTGATAGTGTAGAAATTTATCATGGCATCATACATCTTCTTGGAGGTATCATGCTGTGAAATGTAGGGAATGAGATGGTCCCTAATGGAGTCTACTATCAGACTTATGGCAGTAATGCCATTCTCCTTAAACTTTTGTTTTCTAGTTGCATCGGATGGTTCAGTAGTCTTTCCTGTCACAATATCCAACACTTTGTTTTTTGGCAAGAATACGATCTATTTTGACTTTCCAAGCTCTGAAGTTTGATCCTCCCTCTAACTTGTTTTCGGATTTCATGGAGGAAGCCATAGATGCCAATGTACAAGAAAGACTTTAATGAAAATCTCCCTTTAGGGTTTATGCAAAAGTGATCTCAATGTACCTTCCTTCTGTCACCAAGGCACTGATACCATGTTGATTTTCTAAGTCCAATATAGACTAGCACAATATTTCTGAAATACTGATAATTAGTTTTGATGTTGATCTTTTAAATTATTCCAATATATCGTTCAGCAATTATACTAAGAAATTCAACCATACAAAAACAGTGGAATAATAGAGATTACAATGCACAAAGAGAAGACAAGATTTACCCTGGGAAAACCCACCAAGGGGAAAAACCCAACAACCTTTTCAATATAGAAATTCTTTTGTTCAACATGAGACACACCTAGACCTATGGTCAAACCTGGTCAATCTCTCCAAGTCAAGCCTCCTAATCTGAGCCAGAATTTCGGCCCCTGCAAATCATGTGAACTTCCTATTACTCATGCGCACTTCCTGTGACTCATGCACATTTCCTGTGACTCATGTGCACTTCTTGTGACACCTGTGCACTTCTTGTTCCTTTCGTGGACTTCTTGTTACACATGCACACTTCCTATTCCTTGCAAGAACTTCCTGTGACTCCTGTGCACTTCTTGTTCCTTGCGTGGACTTCTTGTTCCCTCGCTTGCCTGCCTATAAGATGCTTGTGAGATGAGATGCAAATTGCTCTTGTGGAGGAGGTTGAGCTGCCTTTATATAGTGATCTGTTGGGTTGAATAGGTGTGTCCTTTGCCTTGGGCCGACTTGACTTGGAGGGAGGCCGACTTGACAAACTTGGAGCCAAAAATTTCAGTTTCAAAATTCAAATTTTCTTCTTTTAAAAGTCGTAATGGGACTTTGACTTAAACTATATTTTTATTTTCACTCAAGCATTTAAAGTATGCTTTACAATAATAAATACAAATACATCAAGTGGCCAAATATACATTATGAAGACTAACCATAGTTACAAATTCAACACTGTGTTCGTGTGTTCAATCTCAGATGGTTAGTGTTGTGATTTGTTGATGGTTTAAAATTGGTTAATTGACGAAATACTGATTCACCCCCCCTGTTAGTATTTCCAACATGGAAGACTAGTTAGGTAAGGGTTGAGAGAAAGCTAGCAAGGGTTTGTGCCAGATGGAACCCTACAGAACTAGCCCCCATCCTTCCACCACAGACTGCTCATCAATTCACAATTAGATTTCACATCTATGTTTTTCGAATCTAAAATGCGATCAGGTCTGCAATATATTATTTTAAATGTCAATCATTAAATACAATATGGATTCTTTTTAACTATGGTGGCAAAGCAAATTCATAAGCTAAATCGTTAGTTTCATAAGTACTACGAAAAGTGCACAATATCTAGTATACTATTTTGTGTATTTACTAAGTTCAAGAGAAGTTCTCTTACGCTTAATTCTGAGAAGTACCTTATTCCCTACTTGAAATTTTTATACGATCATGTGAGTATCATTAAAATTTTATACCCATCCTGTGCGCATCTTTAATATTAATGTTTTCTTTATTAAATGGATTTCATTTCAACAAGTTCATCATTCTCAAAACACTTCCCTTGCATAGGATTAGACCATAACATTGGAGTATTGCACTATCCTTTCCATATACCACTTTAAGGGGTGACATTTTGATGGCAGAATGGTAGCTTTGATTATAAGCAAATTCTGTAAGATGTAAATATTCTTCCTATGTATGGGTTTTTTTAAGGCATACCTTCTTAACATTATGGTCAGGACATATTATTCATTAAAGGTAGCTCAAGCTAGCAATATCCCTACCTCGTACCTAGTTCTAAAAGTTGTCTGCGTTATATTTGGTCATGTAAATCTAATTTGATGATATTGAGACTTAAGGTTATTTTTTGCGTAATACTTGCCCCCATTAATTTGATTCAATAAATCGTCTATCCTTGCTCAAGGATATTTATGTTTTATAGTTATTTTCTTCAATTGTTGTTACTTGATGTATAATGTCAATGTTCTGCCATTTTTTAACAAAGGTATTGGTGCTCTTCAAGCTGACACATTGGGTCATATTTTTCCTTGACTAATTCTTTTTCTTTTTTGGTTTTAATGTTATAAATTTTCTTATTTATATCTTTGTCAAGAATATCTTTATATTCCATATGAGGAATATACATGTTATGGTCCTCCAGGGATTTAGGCTCAACAACAAGGCTTGTAGTCATTACAACAAAGCTCATCATGTCACTTGTGGTGATTGATCCTGGGTAGGGAGGATAACAATCATTCCTCCCATCCACCCGAGGTAAACCCAATTGAGTCCTTGACTAACTATTTTTTGAATTGTTTTTTTTTTAAAAACAGTAATGAAAATCTCTGGAGAATCGGTAACTTCAAAAGATTGGATGCCACTATTACACCAGATACAACTTTTCATAAATGTCACGAATGGGCCAGTTACAACATGTATCCGGAGACTTGAGCCTACACAGCTGGAGTAACAAATTGTTCACCAAATCACTCGAGTTAAGATCCTTTGACAACTCCTTGACTAATTATTATTATTATTATTTTTCAAAATTTTTAAATTTCAAATAGAAAACTTATATTTTATATTTCGAGCAGAAGTTAAATAAATCAGAAGTGCTTTTCTGGCACTACCAGATCCTAGACTCTCTTTTCTGTTATTCTGTCAAAAATACTGAGTCGAGGACTATTTTAGACAGATCTGCAGCGGCTCTTGGCTTGAAATTGCCTGTCCTTTCTTGAAATCACAGAAGCATACTCTCAAAGTCAACCTAGAAATAGACATAGAAGAAACATTTTCTGAATCTTCTCAGAGTCATTGTCTCTATTATTTTAATGACATCACAACAGAACTTAAGTGTTTTCAGAGTTTAATCCTTCAGTAAATTTTGTGTTTTTTTTCTTCGTTTGGCTAAACTACCCACGAGGTTTTAAAAGGCAACCTGCACACAAGAAGTGCCTTAACAGTTTACCCTATCACTGACTGTTCTATGCCCTGTGGGCATTTCAGTAAATTCTGCTTTATAAAGCTTGCCTTCCTGCAAATATAAAGTCTCCCTAGAAAGTCTGTCTGCAGTCTTATTGAATTCTCTGAACACATGTTTAAAGGATATATTCAAGAATTTGGATTTAACGTCATTGACTCTTTCCATGATGGGCTGTAACAACATTTTTGTTATCCTGTTTCTTCCTTTTGCCCATTCTGTAATAAGATTGGAATCACCCAGGACCTGTAGAGCAGTGATCCCTCTTTTTGAAGCTGTTTTTAGGAGGACCCGTGATGCATGAAACTCTGCCCTGTTATGTGTCCCCATCCCTGTTGGGTACATAAATTTGATGCAGTGCTTTTCCTGCAACTATAGAATGCCCCTGCTCAACATGGACTTTTATTTCCTTCGCAAGAACCATTGGAAACCTCCCAAGTTCCCGTTGTACATTTTCTGTCTCTGTCAAGATGCTTGGGATTGTTATCACCTAGAGATGGGTGAGATCCTGTGCGTTTGCATTACAGGAGGATGCTTCTTGTCTTTGAGGATGATCTTGTGATAGATGGACATAATACATAGTTACATGCATGTTTTCACTTTAAGTTGTACTTTTGAGGCATATAACACATCCCAAGGCAATGTTTGCATATTTGGAGGCATGTTGGACCCTTGGCACATTCAACTAGCAAGAGTTCAAGGTTGAAGAGTAGTGCCTCGATTAGTGCGAAGACACATGACACATGATTGTGTAATTCAAGGTTCAAGAGGTCAACATGAGAGTTGTACTTCACATTTGAGGGTTAAAATTCATATTGGTAGCTATCTTGATGAAGGGGAATGTAACCCTTCAAAGAGGGCATCCTATATCCAAGGGTTGTTTTAACGACCAGCCCACATTTGCACACTTATCATGGCTGACCCCTTTTGGAATATATTTTTCACACGACATCATCTTCTGAGGATGTGGAGCACATATTTCTAGTGTTCCACGGGGACGTGTCCCCCAGGGTCGGGTGCACACACCCCTAGCACCCCACTCACCCGGGACGGGGGGACGTCTGGGGAAACATTTCCCCACGTCCCCCTTTTGGGGAGACGTGGGGAGACACAGGTGGGGACATTTCCCCAGTGTGGGGGACGCGACTCCCCAGGGGCGTCCCCCCTCAAAATGGGTTATGCGTCCCCCCTTAAATTTTCTTGTAATCAATGATTTATGACGGGGGAAACCTAGTATTTGACCATATTGCCCTACTAATGCTATGCAATTCATGGTAATGTTAAATTCTTAAAGTAAAAGGATGAAAATGAAAGATAAAGGAGAATGACTCAGGATGTTTGAGAGTGGTTTCGACCTCATTGGATTTCATATGGAGAAAGTAGAATTTTAGATCTCACTCAAAATCCAGCAGACTTAACAGTTTTTCAGAAATTCAGGATCCATTGGATTGCAATGTTTCCATTGCATTTTGTCATGTAGAAGGGTATGTAATTAGTACTTAATCAAGAGCATCAAGCCCTATTTGTACTCTAGAGTGACTTTTAGACTCATCACTCCACTGTTTTTGAGTTTTAGTTATATCAATTTACTATTCCAGCATTAAGATTTCAATATCTATTATAGTCTATTTTGCTTAGTGCTAATTAGATTCTAGAATGATGAATGATGAATTTTAATTTTAAATCAATTTAGAATCTAGAATGATGAATGATGAATTTAATTTTTAAATCAATGTAGATTCTAGAATGGTGAATAATGAATGATGAACATGGATCATAATATTTCATTATTGAATCTTGTGGTCTATGGATGAAACATGTATGTATTAGTAAGGATGATGAGTATGGATCAATGTATTTCATTATTTAATTCAATTATGTATGTATCATTGTATTTATGCTTTCATTATTGAATATGAATTGAAATATATATATATAATTAAAAAAAGAAAAATTATATACCTTGACGTCCCCCCGTACCACCTAAATTTCCCTAAAATTTGAGGGTACTCCCACACGTCCCCCTTGTGCATCTCCCCGCTCCCGCGTCTCCCCGTCCCGGAGTCTTGGTGGAACATTGCATATTTCTATGCTGCACCTCCCTTGGAATTTCTTTTAATGGTTTTTGACATGGTCAAAAGCACTAGGGAGAGAGTGCTCCACCTAGAAAGGTCTAGAACAGTTCACGCAACAAAAGAAATCATTATAATTGCAAATTGAACCTATAAAAATAGGTCTATCCTTCACTTGCAATTTGTGATTTCTTTGTGGAGGAATACCCATGACTCTTGTATTGGAGGTTGAATATTATCTTGCAGATTTGGAGCTTTCATGGGGAAATATTGAGGGCTGATTTTGCATTCCAAGGTCACCATCATATCATTTCAGGCTTCTCTTCTTCACTGGGCTGAATATTGTACTGTTCTAGCGGGTTAATGCTAGCTTCTGAAGGGCTAGAAAGAGAGGTCTGTTGACCACCTTGTTGGCTGTTTGTGATCCCAGTTTGCATAAGTATGTATTCTGGGCTGATTATTCAATAGAAACTGTCCTTTTTTTCTGTTTGTCTTATGTGATATCAGAAACTCACTTGAATGTTTGATGGCTTGATGTGTCATTTTGGACATCTATACTTGGCTGTAGGTGCAATTTACAGAGCTGTTATAACTGGCAGGACTGCTGCTAATGCATGATTGTTGGGTTGATATGCTTTATAATGAAGATCTTATTGCATAGATTTGTTTGGGACTCTGTAGCCTAAGGATAAGACACTGTTCTTCTGGATTTCAACATCAAATACTTATTGAACACCATAAATTCTGTTTTTTTCCAAATCTGATTCTAAGTATTTGAGCTGTAAGGACAGATTGAAAATCATATTAAGGAAACCACCCTTTGTGTTGGAATAGCCCCGGCCTAAAGAGAGAAAAGTCTCCACCAAGGTGACAGTGGGTGGGACTTCTAAGTTGCCCTAGATTTGCTATCTTTATTATTGGATGAATATTTTGCGAGTGCAGGTCTAGAAGGCAATAGGGATCTTTAGTTGGTTTCCAAATTTTTTCATAAGCTTATCTAATTTGATGATTGTCTTGTATTAGGGACAAGCTTATCTGTCTCTGTACCATCCTTAAAAGTAGTGATTGAATGACTCACCTACCCACTTCCCTTTTTCTCCAATCATCTTTTTTGCCTTTGTCCAGACCTGTCTTGCATAAAAACAATGGGCTATCAAGTGGCCTAATATTTCCAATTGAACTTTACTGATTTGCATCAGTTTGGCCCCTCCCAAGCTTGCTTCTGGCAATTTTTCCAAGGATTTTATTTGATATGATCACCACATAAAAATTGTTGTTTTTCAGGACTTGTTCAGCCTCCATATGACTTTCCACCACCATTTTCTCTTTCTTGATCCACCTTTGCCTTGTACCCTAATTTAGCTGAGTAATTGCCATATATATTATTCTTAGACAAGCCTGATATATCATCTTCATCCCTGATTCTTATTGCACTGTGATTAAAAAGTAGCAGAAATTGATTCCGTTGGGCTTTATGATGATGAGGCTGACCTTGACAATTTGCACGAGTGGACATAAATTCAAAAACGCACTTTTGCTTGTCCAAATTTGATGATCTTTAGGTCAATTTTGGTCTTCTCGAAAAGAGGAGTTGAATGGAATAATCATCTCCAATAGATTAGTTATCCAATGGTGGAATTTGTCCCTAGTTGTCAATTTTAACACTCCCTCTCAACTAGGGAGAATTCCACCTGGAAGCCTATCATGCCATCCGGTCATCATGAACTATCCTAACATCACGTTCCATCTTTGTATATTATCTCCTCTGCTCTGCTGAACACCGATAAGAATAATGAAGAAGTATCGATTGAGAGTGAGTCACAAGACCTTACCACTCTCCACCGACAAAAGTTGATCCATATAACCAGATGTAAAACCGTAATAAGACTTGATCCCAAGTGATCAAGTTTGTTGAACATAATTCATCCTAGACATAGGGAGTATGACAATACACGATGCATCCATCAGTAGTACTATGGTCCCAAACCACTTTTCCCAAATCATTGGCTAGATGATAGGTACTTCCCATGTGTCCCAGACTACATGGGTAGGATGATGTAGGAACACTAGTAGGGAAAGAATATATCACATCCTACTCACAACCACACGTAGAAAAAGGAGAATCCACATCCTACAAACACATGCCACAACCATACGTAGGGAAAGGAGAAACCACATCCTACAAACAAATGCCACAACCATATGTAGGGAAAGGAGAAACCACATCCTATACGCATGCAAACCAAGAGTAGGGAAAGGATAAACCACGTTCTACATGCATGCCAATCAATAATCATAGGAAGGATCCTACAGGTAGGGAAAGGGTGAACACTGTCCCACCGACATGTCAACCATCAATCGTAGGGAATGAGCATCCTACATGTGGGGAAGGGATGAACCATGTCCCACCAACATGTCCACAAGCAGATGCCTGAATGCATCTCTCGTTGGGGTATCCGTAGGAGAAGGTGAACCACTCATCCTGCTCATATGCCATAGGAGAAGGTGAACCACTCATCCTATGCATATCCCATTAATCGTAGGGGAAGATGAACCACTCACCCAACACACATGTCAACCATCATGGGGTATCACAGGGGAAGGTGAACCACTCACCCTATTGTCGCTCATAGCTCTCAAGAAGTACCTCAGGCTCTCAGGAGCTCCCAAAGCCCAATGTTCAACCAGGACCCTCCTAGTAAGGTATATCCACAACTCCCAACCTCTCTCTGAAGAAAGTAATATTCTCATTCAACAATGATGAATCTAGGTATCTTTCCAATGCACCATAAAGTAGTACCCAATATATGTGGAGTATGGATTGTCTGAAGAATATTGCAATATAACACATGCTCAAATAGCTCACTGAAGAACTTCTTCAACCAAAATGGCTTCATAATAAGCCATGATTTCTGCTTTATGCAATCAACCTCAATAGTGCTTTTAGAGCAACCAAATCAATAGATATAGTACTAGATGTTCTCTTTCCATCCATCATACTGCCAACCGGGCCAACATAAGAGTATTCATGGAATCTTGGATTTCATCTATGTACCTCAAATTATAGATAATAGAGTCATTGAGATATCTTACTAAGTAGCTATCAATATATAGATAGAGTCTTCATAGCAAGGCATTTATCTAGGACACTGGGGATCCCACAAGATATGCATGTGCATACCAATAACTTCTTCATCAGATCTTAAGCACATGAAATAGATTATCAAGGCTAGGTCAACTCCCTCTTACTTTGAGAGGGTCATCAATCAGATATCATCAATATCTGCACCTTTATGGTTCGACTGTAACTTACTTTGGATATAAATAGGAAAGTGACCTTGGCAAAATATAACCAAAGTCATGATCATGCAACTTCCATGCAGTCTTTCAAATAACAGGGATATATTTGTGTTATTACCCTTATCAATAAACATTTGGCAAGAAGAGTCATCAGGTCATATTGCCAAGGATTCTATAGCTCCCTCTGTAGACTTGTTTCACATGATCATCTAGCTTTCAATTATGAGCTTCTCAAGCAAGGGTTGAGACTATTCATTAGGCAACTGCAACAGTAAACTTCAAGGAAGCTCCAGGTCAAAGAGGAAAATTCTAAAGAATTGTCATGGTTCTTCTTCAATCAGGGAGAAGAAATCCTCCCATGAGATTATTTAAAAATATTTGAATTATCCTCCATCACTAGGTGACAAATGTCAAAATCAACACCTCATCTTCTTATCATGCTCATATAGAATCTTTCATGCACTTTTTTCAAGGCACCTCAACTTTCATGCACTTTCTTCAAGGCACCTCAACTTTCATGCTGATAAGGGTTGTTATCGAGATTTGCTCCAAAGTCCCATGTGCTTATTCACTTAGATGTTCTTTAAAAAAAAGGTTTCAAGAGTGTTGCACCCCTTTTCAAAATCTAAGGTGTTGCAATTTATTTTATGGGAAGATCCCCGTAGCTTCTTCAAAAGATAAGCTATCAAATGTTTCCATATGTCTTGTTCACAACTTCGATTGTGAACAAGGCTATAATATAGTCATCATTTTATTGGGGCTACAACATATCATTATGGCTACTGGACTGTAGTAATATCATGCATAATATTGGACTTGAAAAGAGATCATAGATGATGCTGAGCTGTAGACAAGTGCCACCGATAACAAAACTGATGCCACATATCATTATGAGGTACCAACAATCTTCACTGTATAAGGTTCTATGATATCTTTAGGTCTTCAAACTTCCAGGAGCATGATTCCTTTCAAATAATGCAAGATCTCTGCTTACAAACATGTCTTCAGTAGAAGCTCTGCTCTGCTACTTGAGGCTTAGTATAGAAAAACTAAAAGAGGGCTAACTGTGTTATAAATATCGAATGATTTCATCGCTTGATGCCTATAGCTACTGTAAGTTAGAAAATCTCCAAAAGTCGGCTCAACTAATATAAGAACTATAGATCATGTCAGTGTAGAGAGGTCAAGACTTGGTTCACATTCAACATTTATCATTGTATGATGTACAAATGCATTAATGCTCTGGAGCCTTGCTAATGATTGGTCTTACATACGGGTCTTGGCTTATATTTCTTTATGAGTTGAGTTACAATTGAGTCTAGAACAATAGGAGAACTAAGCTTCTTTTCTTCTAGGCTTTAAGAGGAAGAGAAGTTCAAAGTTCAACAAAGAGATATAGAAACAAATGTCAACATACTATCCAAGGCCATGACTGATCATAACTTTGATCAGAATTTCCATACTTCAATATCTTGCCAAAGTACCACAATTGTTTCAGGGCTTGCAAGAATGCCATGCATATACCAATAATGACTGAATTTATGTATATATGTTGATTTTTGACGCCAATATTGCTCTGCCTGGAAATATGATGTCATTCACATGTTGCAGAAACCATGTCAATATGTATACACAATACCATAATGTCTTCTTATAATTAGCGTATCTATTCTATGCATGCAATGCAGATCATCTTACATGGCTGAGATGACATCCATACCATATGGAATACTCAGATTTGAAACCATACATTGATTTATATATGGTTTTGTCATACCAAAATGTTGCCTGCTCTTTACATATATTGCTGGAGACATACTTTCATTGCCAATGTGCCGAGAATGAAAAATTACATATGTGATGAGCCAAAAGAGGTATGATGGATTCAAAACCATGTGAGGTGCCTAACAATGATAAGATGCGCCAAACGATACATCTGAAATGTAAGCTATAGGATCGAGTCAATAGAGTGAAGTCATATACAAGGAGATTAGGTTACCTGTATGATGATATATACAAAAGGGACTGTGCTAAATGAGATTGAGTGATACTATTTATAGAGGGATCGTGCGAACTGTAAGATGCCATATAAAACATTGATACTATGCTGAGACAAAGATGTTGAGTGAAAGTAGGACCTCTGACATGTAGGAATAACGATACTTCTGCATAGATGAGATCTATGAAAAATTGCAAAGGGATAGTCAAAAACCTGAGATCCAATACTTGTCAGCGAAGTCTCTCAGATCAATGGGAGGATCTCAGAGGGAGATATCTTCTGGGCTATTCTTTTGGGAAAAAATTACCATACTCTAGCCATATGCCTGATGTTTCGGTCCTAAAAAAAAAGTATTATAACACTCAAACAAGGCACCACAGTGGTTCAGAAATCATAGAAGATTTTGTTTTTAAAGACATAATATCCTTCCACAACTAAATGCACAAAGGAGACTCCAAACTCTGTTAAAAATAGAGTGAATTTATCCTCCAAAATGAGCACATAACTACTGTAATGAACTCTCTGATTAGGTTTTCGGCTTAGTCATAGATATCATAGTGATTATGCCTAGAATTTGATTTAATGCCACAAGGAGCTTGGTCTAGGTAGTGCTTCTATCTTTTGATGTGATGAAACCATCTTAGTGATTGCGTTTTCTCTTGCTTGGGCTCATCATCACCTGAGCTCTGATACCATGCTAATTTTAGGTTAACATGTTCTTTGCTTAGGACAGTTACTTTGGAGATCCATATTAGCCTGATTTTCCACTAGAAGTCACATAAGACATCATTATAATGACAATGACTGAAGAAAGAACATAGACAAAAGATGCAAAAGACAAGCCAAGACAAGAGTACACAAGGATATGACACAAGCCAGGGAAAAACCCTAAGACGGGGAAAACCCTTTATCAATTAATCCTATTATTAATATCAAATGTTCAACAGAGAGAGAAAGTACAATAATTTAAAGTCAAAATGACTTGCCAATTTGAAGATCCAATATGACTGCCCCTGGACAAGCGAATAGCCCAAAACTGCAATATCATCATTTTGTCAACATTAGTCAGCTAAGATCTAGTTAGGGTTTCTTACAGTCCACTATTGTTCCATTCAAATGATCAAGAAACCATCCTTTCAACTGTGGCTTTCCCTGGAAAGCAAGAGGTTGTCCATCATTGGCCCTTAGAACTTATCTGAAGCAAAGATAGGTTTCTCGGCCGCTATGTCTAACCTAGTGCATGCCTACGGGCCTACCTTGAGTAATGGCTCTGAA
The DNA here is from genome assembly GCA_000404065.3 of Pinus taeda. NCBI lineage: Eukaryota > Viridiplantae > Streptophyta > Pinopsida > Pinales > Pinaceae > Pinus > Pinus taeda. The sequence continues at coordinate 92,069 of APFE030812648.1, read as the reverse complement.
GTGCGCACACAAAAAGGGAGAAATTCTTCCTTAAATTGACCATAGATCAACTCGAAGTCAATACCCAAACATGAGTTGAATTTATGAGGTCTAATTTAGACCTATAATGATAGGATTACCCATACAAGTTGCCTTGAAATTTCATCCAGTCCTGCGGCTGTATATCTGAGGAATCTTGGCCCTAGTTGTTGAAGAAGAAACCCAAAACAGACAACCCTTTGTCCTCCTAAAGAGCTCGGATACCTTAGATATAAATTGGAGCCCTTTGATGTATCGAATGAGATTGAAGGCACCTCTATATAGACAAAATGTTGAGGGTCAAAAGACATGACCATTGGGATTTATGATAATGAGGCCGACCTTGACAATTTGCACATGGGTGGGCATAAATTCAAAAACACACTTTTTCTTGTCCAAATTTGATGATCTTTAGGTCGATTTTGGTCCTCTCGAAAAGAGGAGTTCAATGCAATAATGGTCTCCAAGAGATGAGATTTCCAATGGTGGAATTTGGCCCTACTTGCCCATTTTAATAGATCTCAACGAACTGAGCTTTAAAAAAAATACATAAAATAATTAATTTTTAATGAAAAAACTATTTTTAAGATTTAAAACCATGATTCCAAACCAATGAAGAAAAAATATGCAATTTTTTCTCATCTATATCCCATGCAAAGGTGAATATATCAAAAGGGAACTGAGTGAACTACATATCAACAACAAAATACATAATCAATGAGGCTCTAAATGACCTTTAGAGTCCAAAAACAATGCTACAAGCTACGTGGCCACTAACTTACTACAAGTCTACATATCAATTATCAACATGATCACTCCTCATCATGATCAAACTCGTCACCACTACTAGGCATGGGAGCATCAACATGAGCTACATAAATAATCTGGCTTAGAGTTTGAGGGTTCCTAAGACTCCTCTGCAACCTCAGTAGTAGTAGTAGCAAAACTAGACATAAAAGCTACAAATCACTGATCAACATGACCACTCGTGAAACTCATCATTGATTCAATGCTATTAGAAATGGGATTATCAACAAGAGATACATAAACATCATCTAGCTCAAAGTCTTTAGAGTTGGATTGCTCAACCTTTTAACATGCCTAGCCAATGATTTTGGTTTGAGTGAAGGGTTCATCCCCTCAACCTTATAATGTAGTAGAGAAAACCTAGCACGCTTAACCAATTATTTTCCTTTGAGTGAAGGGTACATTTTTGTTAGGGACATGGTAGAGGAGTTCAACAATCAATACCACCAATATCAATGAAGTTAAAAAATCAATGCCACCAACATCATCTTTCTCAACCTTGGCGGTTATTTTTAGCAAGACCTGTTTCTTGACAATTGAAGTGTGCACTTCTGGTCGTGCTCTCATCTCAGCTCATATTTGGTTTGGCATCAAAACTTGAAGATTGGTTGCTTTGTTGCTAGTATATGTCCAGACTCAAAAAATTTCTATTGCAGAAAGGATTTCCTGCTTTCTTTTCCACTGTTTTTTGTTCTCTTGTACCCTTGTGGGGCTTGACAAACACCAACATTGTCAAGATTATTCTGTTAGGGGATTCCTCCCTTATCATGGATATTAATAATATGTCTAGTGGTGATATTGATTTTTTGAAAATTTTCTTTTCTTGTATTGAACTCACATTCAATTTGTTCATGCCTTTCTGTAGTTAACAATAGTCTTTGAAGGCTCATGGGTGTTTTAATCCACAAATCACTGATCAACATGACCAGTCATGAAACGCATAATTGATTCAACACTACTAAAAATGAGATCATCAACAAGAGATACATAAACATCATCTAGATCAAAGTCTTCAGACTTGGATTGCTCAACCATTTAACATGCCTAACCAATGATTTTGGTTTGAGTGAAGGGTTCATCCCCTCAACCTTATAATGTGGTAGAAAAACCTAGCATGCCTAACCAATTATTTTCCTTCGAGTGAAGGGTACATTTTTGTTAGGTCCATGGTAGAGGAGTTTAACAATCAATACCACCAACATCAACGAAGTTCAACAATCAATGCCACCAACATCATCTTGCTTAGCCTTGGCTGTATCTTTAGCAAGCCCTGTTTCTTGACAATTGAAGTGTGCGGTTCTAGTTGTTCTCTCATCTGAGCTCATATTCGATTTGGCATCAAAACTTGAAGATTGGTTCTTTTGTTGCTAGTATATGTCCAGGCTTAGAAAAGTTCTATTGTAGAAAGGATTGGCTGCTTTCTTTTCCACTATTTGTTGTTCTCTTGTACCCTTGTGGGGCTTGACAAATGCCAACATTGTCAAGATTATTCTGTAAGGGGACTCCTCCCTTATCATGGATATTAATAATATGTTTAGTGGTGATATTGAATTTTTGAAATTTTCTTTTCTCGTATTGAACTCACATTCAATCTGTTCATGCTTTCCTGTACTTAGGAGTAGTCTCTGAAGGCTCAACAGAGATGGACCTGTCTACTGAGGTCTAGAGAGATCTTCTTTGATGTGTCTTATGCTCATATATCTATAAGAAAAAAGTCAAAGAAACATCAATATGTTATTTCAACATTGTCCAGACACTTTTTTGTTTTTGTTTTGGATGATAGTTTCATCGAATTTCTTATGGAATGGTGTTTCTCCAACAAGTCAGAGAGGAATTTATTGAGAGCATTAAAGGAATGGAACACTGGTGGTGGCTTAACATTCCATCAACCTCACTAGTGAATTTCCATCCTGTTGGCTAGTATCAGATGCTTTTTAAGTGGACAAAGTACTTAAATCTATGACTGTGTTCTATCATTTGATATAATTTCAGTTAGAATATGAGCTGTAAAACCATGAAATATGTTGTCATCTTTATGGTACTAGATTGATTGCAACTTCTTTATAGAATCAAGTGGTGGTACAATATCATTGTAGGGAAATTTGGGTTGGGAAGAATCGATAGCTACCATATATATGCTTTTAAGGTCTGCCCTTCACCACACAAACACAATTCAACAACAAAACATTTCCACTTAATGTGATTCTTTCCACCAAGATCAAGAAGTGCATATGGTATTGGGAAATGGTACATGTTTAAAAATGTCACTTACAAATTTCTAGGAAATTGAGAAAGGGCATGACACAATAATTAATGTGTAAATGAAAAGTTGCTATAAATGCATTGCAAAGTAACTAGTTTGACATAGAAGTCTAGGAATAAGAAATTTTTTGAAAACAATACAAACACAATTTCCCAGATTTACTATGGGAACAAGTTTTGAATCAACTTTTGTATTACAAAAGCCTCCACATATATTGTGAGGACTTATCCAACATGTTAAGTTTTGGAGCCACAACCTATTTTATTGTGGATTTCTAGGACTCTTGTTAGGATTGCGTAGATATAGGCGTTGATACTGTCTTGATAGAAAGCTATTTTTTAGTATAGCACATGAAAGTACAACATGGCATAAATATTCTAGGCTTATTTGATTGAGCATATATATGGATGATCATCAGTAACTCCAAGTTGCCATTAATTCGGACATATACTTTTGGCACCCTGACTTTATGTTTGACATTTTCCTATGTGACATTATGTTTGACATTTTCCACTTCTTTTGTTGCCACTTTGCTATTTTCTAATACTCCAAGGATGGACTTAATAAGATCCCCTTCTTCATTGTTTGATGGTTTTCTGCTGTAAGAAATCTAGACCTAACTAGTCCAGGATAGATTAGATTGCTTAGTCTCCAATTTTTTATCTATTGACCTTTTGATCATAGGGACAATAGTTCCATCAACATTCTGTACAGGCAGGGGTTTCTGAGAGGGATAAGGCATTATCCCCTACAGAGATGAGTGATTCCTTTTTTTTTTGTCTCAAGTGCATCCTCTGTAGTGAGCAAAAGAGTCAAAGAGCCATTCTTATTGTACACAAGTTCTACCTTGCCACCAGAATATATAGACGATGAGTCGCCATTATAATCATAAGAGAAGAAATCAAACCCAAGGCCTGAGCCACAACCATCTTGATTATCCATGCCATGATAAGTACCATCATTACAAGGCGCAGGGTCCAAATTCTCGACATTGTCCTTATTTTGCCTTTTCCATCTCTTTGTAGAAGATGTTCTGTCATCCTCAAAATGATTCCATCATGGAATATAAAACCAAAGAGAGCTGAGAAGGTAAAATATTCCAATGGCAATTTCCTTTTCTCATCAAATTTATGTTTGGAAATTTGGGTTGAAATTAATTAAACATAAAATTTAGTTTTAATTGTGGGTCTTTGTGCCATGTTGCAGAGCAACTATGTGAACACACATCAATAAAAGGATGGCAAATGTGACTTCATTAGAGTTTACCACATCCAATACCCTTTTGACAGAAGAATTTATTGGCCTCAATACACTTTACTTAGTACATAACCCATCATCAGTAAATTCCATGAGACTATGATTCTTTGAGACATGCCCTCAAAATCCATGTGAGAAATATTGACAACTCCACAATTGGTGTATATATCTATTAGTGCATCCCCCACAAAATAATGCCCCTTCAATCTATTCTTGATTATATAGACATGGACTTCTTGACCTTCTTGTGGGGCTAATAGATCAACATATTCAGGGAGAATACTTGCAAAGGTTACAGAGTTGGGCTTCAATCCTATAACGTATAAATCATGAAAGATATTCAAAGATTTGTGATGGAGACCATTTTGTACATATGCAACAATCACGACTGTTAAAATTGGCAACCAGGGCAAAAATTCATGTGGGTCATCGTATTCATGGCTGATAATATGTTCATTAGATTCCTCTCGTTGAGAGGTGTAGGATTGATATAAAGATCGTTTGATTCTGATAAATATTCATGGAGATATGAATTTATTTTGATTATGGAATTATTATCAAGCCGACCTACAACTCATGTAGGCTCAGAAGCCCAACAGTCGCATTTATTCAAACACCAACGTTGTGTATAAATATAGAAGGACTTTTCCTCATTTGGACTCACTCATCTCATCACGTCTCTCTCTCTCTACTATGCAGAAAAGAGTCTCTTCTCTACTATGCAGAAAAAGGTCTCTCCCTCACACATGTGAAGCCGGAAGCTGTTGAAACTGAAGCTGCAACTGCAGAAGTAAAATTTGACCTACGTGGACTAGAAGATCTCCTCATTTGAACTGCGCTGTCGGTTCATCTGAACCTTGTTATGAAACCAACTCACAAAAAGATAAAAAAGATAGATCAACGCCTTAGAATTCAGCCTCTTTGAGGGGGCAACCTCTTTTATATTACACAAATGAATGATTCTTTGATGATTCAAATAACAAAACCTCCTTTCTATATATAGGAGTCCAAGGAGTCACAATATAACCCATCTGACCTAACAATAATAATATAAAGGCACAAAAATAACAATAGAGGGATTCTATGCGGCACAGTAATAGCAATATGGGGACAATAGGGGCACAACAATATTAATAAGGGATACAACTACAATAGTAATGGGGTAATCACTAGTATTATAGGGACCTAACATGCCCCTCTCCTTCAAAAAAAGTGTTGTCTTCAACGCTTGAGTAGTTCTGGATGCTTTTGTATAAAATTCTCATCCTCCCATGTGGAATCTTTAGTGGATAAGTTCTTCCACTTGATGAGATTATCTGAAATTGATCGATTTCATAGCTGTCGAGTTCTTGTTTTTGTGACTGCTTCTGGTTCCAATATAATTTTTCCTTCCTTGTCAAGTTCTGGCAATATTGTTTGAACTAGGAGATTGTCGCATATCACCTTCTTTAAACATGAAACATGGAAAACTGGGTGCACTCGAGAAGTTGCAGGAAGCTCCAATTTGTATGCCATAGTACCAATATTTTTCAACACCTTGTACAAACCATAATACTTTGGTGATAATTTAGTATCCTTCTTAGCTTGCTTGAGGGACATTTGTTTATATGGTTATAGGTGTAGAAATACCCAATCACGTACATCAAAACTTATTTCGCTACGATGTTGATCTTCCTGTTGTTTCATTCTATTCTGTGTCAATATGAGGTTATCCTTTAAGAGTTGGCGGACTTGTTGTTGATGATGGATGTGATGTTCCACTGCTTGAACCCCAAAATTGTATCTTAAATATGATGTGATGGATGGTGGCTAATACCATAAAGTGCCATAAATTGGGTCATTTTTGTTGTTGTAGGTAAGGAAGTGTTATACCACCATTTAGCCAGAGGCAACCATTTGACCCATTATGTATGTTTATCAGATACAAAGAAACAAAGATATCCTTCCAGAAATTTGTTTACTATCTCAGTTTTCCCATCAGATTGAGGATGATAAGATGAGCTATGAGCTAACTCAGTACCAAGACAAAAAAAAAAATTCTGGCTAAAAATTTCCAGTGAGAATGGGATCTCTGTAACTTACAATAATATTTGGGTTTCCATGTAGCTTTTGAATTATTTCAATAAATGTAGTAAAAATTGTACTGGCTTTAAATGGATGTGATATTGCACAAAAGTGTGCATACTTGCTAAGTCTTTCAACTACAACCATGATGACATTATTTCCCTCTGACTTGGATAAACCTGTGATAAAATCCATTGAAACCTCCTCCCAACGTTGCCTTGGAATGGATAAAGGTTGTAATAGACCCAAGGTCCTAATTGTTTCAACTTTATTTTGTTGGCAAACCAAACATTCCACCACAAACTTTTGAATATCCGATTTAAGGCCATCCCAAAAAAATTCCTTCTTAAGCCTGTGGTAAGTTTTTAAAACTCCTAAGTTCCCTCCTAAGGGAGAAGTGTGCAATTCCATAAGAATCTTTTGTTTGAGTTTAGAATTCTTACAGAGGTATAAGTGATATCTGTACAATAATGAATCATTTTGCTAGCTGAATGTATGAGATGTACTGGAATCTTGTTGTAACTTTCGAATAAGTGCCCACACTTCTTCATCATTCTTCCATTCCTCCCTTGCTTCGTTTGTCCAATCTGGTTGGATAGTAGAAATGGTGCACAACAATGCTTCCACATCCTCATCCTTTCTTGAGAGTGCATCTGCCACCACATTTTGCTTCCCTTTTTTGTAGATGATTTCAAAGTCATAACCCAACATCTTTGTGACCCACTGTTGTTGCTCTTCAGAGGATAACCTTTGTTCTAAAAAGTATTTAAGGCTATCATGATCCGTTTTTACCTTGAAGTGTCTTCCCATTAGGTAGGGTCGACATTTCTTAAGTGCATGGAGTATTGCCAACATTTCCTTCTCATCACTAGCTTTGTGTAAAAACTTTCCCTTGATTGGACGAATTTCAAAAGTAATGGGTCTTTCATCTTGCATTAGAACAACACCAATTCCATTTCCTGAAGCATCAATCACAAAAAAAGTTTTTGTGAAGTCCGGTGTAGCTAAGACCGGTGCTTGGCACATTACCTCTTTAAGATGTTCAAAGGCCTTTGTTGCTTCAGTCCATGAAAATGCATCTTTCTTCAATAGTGTTGTTAGAGGTGCTGCTATTCTCCCATAATTATTAACAAACTTGCGATAATACCCTGTCAACCCGAGAAATCCTCACAGATGCTTTATGGATGTGGGGATTCTCCATTCCTTAATGGCTTTAATTTTGCTAGGGTCTACCTTAACTCCTTCATGAGATACAATATGACCCAGATATTCCACCTCTTGTACTCCAAAGAAACATTTGGATCTTTTTGCATATAATTGTTTCTCCTCCAATAGTTGTAGCACCTTGTCAACATGTTCAACATGATCCTTCCAAGACTTGTTGTAGATTAGTATATCATCAAAAAATACTAACACAAATTTTCTAAGGAAGGGTTTGAAAATGGAATTCATCAAACCTTGAAATGTAGAAGGTGCATTAGTAAGGCCAATAGGCATGGCCAAAAATTCATAATGACCCTCATGAGTTCTAAATTTTGTTTTTGGAATGTCTTCAGTCTTCATTCTGATTTGATGATATCCTAAACGAAGATCCAACTTGGTGAAGTAAATTTTTCCATGCAACTCATCCAGTAATTCATCAATGACAGGAATGGGAAACTTATCTTTAATGGTGAGCTTGTTGAGCTCCTATAATCTAGACACATGCACCATGCTCCATCCTTCTTGTGCACCAATACTACCGGAGCAGAGAAAAAACTTTGACTAGGTTGGATTATACCAGCCTCTAGCATTTTTGCAAACATACATTCAATTTCACTCTTTTGGGCATAGGGATATTTGTACAGCCTGATTTTTGGAGGAACACTTCCTGGAATCAGGTGAATAGCATGATCATGATCATGAATAGGTGGGAGACCTTTGGGAGTCTCAAATACCTTGGAATGATTGTCCAAGACTTTTTGGAGATCTGGAGAAATAGATGATTCCGATGTGGAAACATCTAGCGAACATAATTTTGCAATTACACCTCTTTATTCCCTTTTTAGAAGCTTTGTCATACCGTTAGAGCTAATTATCTTTCACGGTTTCCCTGAAATACCCCTTAAGTCAACTTCCTTTCCTTCCATAGAAAATTTCATGAAAATTTCTTGAAAATTAAAAGCTATTGTACCCAAGGATTGTAGCAATTGGACACCTAGTACAACATCAGCACCTCCCATTGGAATGGAAAGCATTAGGCTAGTCAATACATATTCTCCCATGGATATGTTGATATTATGGCACTTTCCAAAGCAATTTATCGTTCCTCCATTTGCAACCATCACTTGACACTCTGGTGTTGGATATAAGAAGCAATTCAATTCTTTTGCTACCTTATAATGAATAAAATTGTGGGTACTTCCTGAATCAATCAACACTATTAACTTTTTCTTCTTGATTTGTCCTTCTATCTTGATGGTTTGAGGAGTGGTAATTCCAGCCAATGCATTACAGGATATGGTCAGATTCCTTTCTTCTTTATCTAGGCTTTGTTCCTGGATTATTTCCTCTTCCTTTGACCATTTCTTACTCGTTTTCTTCTTCCTCTTCACAATCTATGTAGAATAATTTCTTCTTAACACACTTATGACCATTAGTGTATTTGCTATCACAACTATAACAAATCCCTTTTGCTCCTTTTTCTTCCAATTGTTGTGGTGTCAACCTTATAGGTTGTGGAAGGCTAGGGGTAACAACACTTCCATCTTTATAGTTGTGATCGGTATGCTTCTTGGTTGCCATAATTTTGCTTTCCATTTTTCTTGCCAACCTGAATGACTTCTCTAATGAATTAGGTTCCCAAAGGCGAACATCATGTTGGATATTATCCTTTAAAGTCCCTATGAACACATCAATCCTATGCTCCTCTGGAATATTTTTACCCTTATGCTCAATTTTTGGAACTCCTCAACGTTATCCATTATTGAACCCTTTTGTTTGAGAGTTATCAATTGGCTAAAAAAAGTATTGCTTTTTGTATCCTCATAATGTGCTGTCAATTCTTCCGTAAAAATTGCCCAAGTGATAATTTGTTTATGAGAGAAA
>APFE030812648.1:4678-82454 GCA_000404065.3 Pinus taeda | reverse complement strand
AAATATAAAGTTTCAATACGTACCTTTTGTGTGTTTTTCACATTATTGAGATCGAAAAATTGCTCCATCTGTAATATCTATGCTACGGGATCCTTGCCATCAAACTTCCTCATATCTATTTTTGGAATATGGTGGGTATTTGGTCCAACATTAGAGTCTATGGAATCATGATTAACATGTCTTTTGTTCTCATAATGAGTTTCCTTTACTACCCTTTCACCATTAGTGACCATTTCTTGTAGCAACTTATTCATATTTATCTTCAAGTGTTCCATGTCTATCTTCAAATCTATCTTCAAATTGTCCATCTTAGCTTCCACATCATTCATCTTAGCTTCTACATCTTTCTTTAAACCATCCATCTTAGATTATGTTCCTTTTTGTGCAAGTGACAATTGTTGCACTTGGTCTCGTAATTTTGATATATCATGTTGCATTTCTTCCTCTTCTTCATGAGTCATGCTATAGCTTTCATGTTGCTTACTAGGTGTTTGCATTTTATTTCCTCGGGGCATAAATTACCAATAATAATGCTTTACTATGCCCTTTGAATTCCTTCAAACTAATTTTTCAAACCAAAGTTATGCAAAAATTAAAAAAAAAACTACACACCTTTTTTCACTTTGTAGAAGCTTGATATTGAATATGATGTATCTCTGTAATTTCGAACCATCCAGTTCTGAAATTATGACCTGTAGTATCCCTCTACGTCCTCTTTCCAATGCCACAAATATGATCCAAATTAGATTCTCCAAGAAAGAGTTATGCGAAATCTCCCACAGTGACCTGATTATAGACAAGTTTAGTAGAGCGAACTTGTACAAAGTACCATGAGTCATTGTTTCGACCTTTGGCTCTGAAACCTATGTAAAAGAAACTAAAGTCTGTCCTCTTTCTATACCTTCTTACAAAATTTCAATTTGATGCTCATAGAGAAAGTTATGACAATTTTCCCCAGGTCACCTGTTTGGAATGCAATTCAGGAGTCTGCAAAAAGACCAACTTCCTCAGATCATATCTCCGCAAATATAGCGCGAAAATTTCTGAAATTTATACCCAAGGTTCAGCGTGATTTCTTCTCAAATGGGTTGTTTTTTTAGCGTCTGAAATGTCGCAGAAAAAAAGTTATAGTGAAAAGGCCATGATGACCTATTTGGAGCAGCGAAACCATAAAATCCAAAGCTCTGGTACCAAATGTTATGAAACTAGCTCAAGAAAAAGATAGAAAAGATAGATCAACGCCTTAGAATTGAGCCTCTTCGAGGGGGAAACCTCTTTTACATTACATAAATGAACAATTCTTCAATGATTCAAATGACAAAAACTTCTTTCTATATATAGGAGTCTAAGGAGTCACAATCTAACCCAGCCGACCTAACAATAATAATATAAAGCCACAAAAATAACAATAAATGGATTCTATGGGGCACAGTAATAAAAATATGGGGACAATAGGGGCACAAAAATATTAATAAAGGATACAAATACAATAGTAATGGGGTAATCACTAGTATTATAGGGACCTATCATGCTTCATATCTTCATCGTACAAGATAAAAATCACATGTAGTGGTAGAACTAGCACAGGTTGTTGGAGTAGGACGGGATGCATTATGGGATCTGAGTGTAGCCGAGATCCTAACAGAAGTGGAGTGCCCAATGGAGGGGTTGAAACATGGAATAGATGAGACCACGATCAACCGGATTTTGATGCGACTTCAGCAACACACTGTAAGGGTGCCTAGTTGTATTGGACGGTTACTGCACAAGATAGATCATGTAGTGGATTGTTATCATGAGAACTTTTGATTAGTCTACTTAGATATTTGCATGTATTTTTTTTAAATGGTCCATGTGGCCACATGTGTCTTGGGAACAAATTTGGTAAAACCAAACTTATATATATATATATAATATATATATAATATATATATATATATATATTATATATATATATATATATTCATTGGTTTCGTGTATGCTTTCAATGATGTGATATGTATTGAAACTTATTTACATTCGTTTCAAATGTATATCTAAAACATGGTTAGCAACTGCATCTGTCAATGTGTTTAGATTTCTAGAAATGTGTTCATACTGTATGAAATTAAAATTTCTTTCTAGAAGGTGAACCCTTAAAAACATAGACAATATGGTAGGACTTCTGACCAAATAAACATTAGAAATTTGTAGTACCACTAGTTGTGATTCAAGTCTGATGACTAAACAATGGATACTATCTGAAATAGCATTAGACAGTAGCTCGAACATGGTGTTATACTCAGGGATGTTGTTGGTAGAGCGACCAATACAAATCCCTTGTAGACTCACTAACTCACCATTTGGAGCAAAGATAGCTCACGTTGTGGAGCATAGATTCTGGGTAATATGACTAGCACCATTAACATAACCAAAATAACGTTCAAGGGATGTCGATATCTATAAACCAAATGTAAAAGGAATCAATATAAACCTTAGTAAACCCTAAAGAGACACACCGCAAACATACTCAACAAACCTATAGACAGTATGTACATAATGTTACTACGCATGAGACCAAGCATAATATTTCTTTAGGTACAACCCATTCATAGGTTGCGCCAATGGAATTCCTTCAAAATCGACTAACTCATAGGCCCCTTTTGCAAGAACAGGCTTGAAGATAGATGGACCTGACCACATAGGTTGAAACTTTCCTGATCTAAACTTATCATATTCTTGGTCATATAAAAGAACAAGGTCTCCTTCTGAGAAGACACGAGGCTTAACACTTTTGTTGTATTGTGCCTTGATACATATTTTATGAGCTTCATTAGCTATAGAAACATCGCATTGTGTCTCATCTAATTAGGTCAGATGTAAAAGATGTTCCTCTTCTACAAAAATGGCAGGTAGAAGTTCAACAACTATTTTCAGTAAAAACATCTCAATTCAATTGGAAGGATTGGTTCCAGACCATAAACAAATTGAAAGGGTGTAAATCTAATAGTAGTCCTTACTGAGGTTCGGTACGCCCACAAGGCAGCATAAAGGATCAAATTATAATATGATTTATGGACCCCTACCATACGTTGAAGCATAGTTTTGAGAACATTATTGATAGCCTCACCCTGTCTATTAGCTTGAGGATAGTAGGGAGAGGAACTTTCATTGGAAAGTTCCAGCTTAAGAGTTAGTTTGGTCATCATATGATTCCCAAAAAAAAATCTGTGACCACAACTATGGCTTGCATAACTTCAAACCATGCGATAACGTGATTGAAAAAGAAATATTCAGTCGTTTCGCCAGTGTTGTTAAATGTAGGCATCGCCTCCGCCCATTTAGTAAAATAATCTACTACAACAATGATATAACCATGCCCCCAGGCCTCGTGAGGATTACATGTCATGAAATTGATACCCCATTTCACAAAAAGATATAACTGTGATAAAGGTATGCAATGGAGTGGGTGGAGCACGAGTCTTACGATCATAAATTTGGCATGCTTGACACTTTTGGACAATGAGAATACAATATTAAAAACTGGTAAGCCAAAAGTAACCAACACATAAGATTTTATGCATAGTAGCATAACCAAATAAATGACCAACACATGCCCTTGAGTGGAATTCATTAAGTACTTTCTTGACCTCCTCATGCATGAGGCACCTTTGTAAAATCCTATCAATACTGGGCCGATAAAGAGTGTCGCCAAGGATGATGTGATTCTTGGCTTGGTATTGAATACGTCACTACTCGGAGTGAGAGATATCAAACTAGAAAGTCTTGGTTTGGAGATAAATTAGAATGTCTCCGTACCATAGGTCAGATGATGAAATCTGAAACAACGAGTCATCAAGGATAGAATCATCATATTTCAATTCAGGATCAGGGGAAGGAAGGTCGCACATAAGCTCAACAAAAACCAAGGATTTCTTTGACTTGGATTTGATGAGTTTCAGGTCAAACTCTTGCATGAATATGATCCATTTAGAGTATTTCCCCCCCATCAATTGACATGAAAACATTTGTTTCATAGGGTTGAAATATGAAACAATTGTAGTTTTCGAAAGCAAGATGTAATAGTAGAACCTTTGGACAACTTGAACGACTACCAAAGCCAAATTTTCTATGCGGGTATACCTAACCTCGACATCATTGAGATTCCAACTCAGATAATATATGGGGTTTATCCCTACATCATCTTCTTGGACCAATATTATTTCTATAGTAGAAATGGCAGAAGCGAGATACAGGAAATAATTGCGTTGGTAGTCAGGGGGATATAAGAGAGATGCCTGAACTAGTACATATTTTAGAGCATCAAACGCTTTCTGAGTTGCGTTATCCCAATGGAAGGGAACACCTTTCTTAAGTAGGTAAGTGAATCCTTTGGTCAAATCAACGTAATTAGGGATGAATCTTTGCAAGATGTTAGCTTTCCCTTGAAGTCGTTGAAGCTGAATGAGTGAAGAAGGTGCAAAAAGGTCAATGATTTCTTGTACTTCCGTAGGATATGTTATCACCAAAAACAAGAGTTTACTTTTTCTTTTTGCATGGTGTTAGATGAGTGTGTCAAGACGTCTTATACTTAGTAGGTAGATGTTAGGTTAGGAGTCTCAAAGGTTTAGTTTTTCTTTTGTGTCCAAATAAAGCCTAACATCCTTTTCTGATGTTTCATGAATCCCACAACCCTGTCTAGAAACTCATAGCTCAAGGAAAACTTAAAAATTCTAAAATTAGTTCTAAAACTATGTTTTCGTAGCGCAGATAGTGTTGCACTACAAAAACACTGCTCTTTTCACAGCACTTTCATAGCGCGCTAAGAGAGCACGGATTTGTAAAAACAATCTTGTCAAATATCAATCTGGTAAAACCCGTTAGAATTTTCATGATTAGGTGTCAGCCACAAGTCAGTCCACGAGCATGCCACCACTTTGAACTCATCATTTTGAATTTATGGGTCATTATGTATCATAATTTCAAAATTCAAAGAAGCTCGCTAGTCTCATCCTCTTAAGTTTCATACAAACCCTTGAAACTGAGTTGTTTTCGACAGTAAAATTTGGGGAATCATTCACCAAGGTTTTTCCTCATCCATCATTTAGGTGAGGCTGATCATCATTCAAGCGAGGATGATCAATTGAATTACAAGACAAATTGGTTTTGTTACAAGGACTTAGAAGAAAATATGACGGAGGAAAAGAAGCACCACAGGTCTAGCCATTGCTTGAGAACTGAGCCAGAAAACACTGAGGTCCTAAGAAGAGACAAAGCAGTTGTAGAGGCCTTCAAGAAAGTAAGGTGCTGGAAGTTTTGTAAAAAATTTCAAGGAGGGCATGCCCAAGTAACTAAGGAGTTTGAACTTCATTTTGATGGTTTAAGACAAAGGTCAGAATGCTTGATATGCAGGTGTCTCTAGAAGTTATAACGTTGGTCACCGCAATTCCTAGGGGACAAGAGGCTTGGTTCAAGAATTTTAGATTCAATATGGAACCATGCAAGGTGTTCCTGAAGCCACAATTTTCAAAAACTAAATTAACCAAAGCAGTTCCCAAAGATTACAACAAAGACAACTACTCCAACCTGCTCTTCAACATCCAATGTTACTTCACCTGTGAAGGCAGATATCAAAAGGTCTATTCATATCATTTCTAACTTCTTCTGAATTTTACTGGTATGATTTCTCTAGATTTTCCTTACTTGTTATTTCAAAGTATAGCTAAGATGGCAGATAAAATTCAACTAAACTCCCAAGGGTGTGAGGCTTCCCTGTTTCATCATGGCCTAATTAAATTGATAGTGTACATGAACTCAAAAGGGTCAAAAAATATTGGTCCTCATTTTTGTTTGTATGTGACTTGGGAACAAAAAAGCAAGGTGAAGGCACTAGCTTTGGGGTCAAAGAAGATTCATCAGCTGAAGCTAGTAGGTCTGCAATGACTAGGGCAAAAGGTTTGCCAAGTAAAGCCAAGGAAGCAGGTGAAGGAAAAAGCAAGAAAACCCTCAGTAGCTAATAGTCCAATAGTCATTCTTGAAACTCCTAAGTCTACCAAGGGAAAGATGTCTGAGCTTAAAGGAGAAACACTAGAACATCCATCCAGTAAACTGGTTCAAAGAAGACTTACTAGAAGCTAGATTGCAAAGGAAAAATGGAAAACAGTGATTTCAGGAGAAGGTTCAAGCTTGAAGAGTAACTTAAGTGACATATTAAGGGAAATTGACATTATGGAATCCCATTTGGTGTAGGCAGATGTAACAGAGGTTGATCAAAGGAAGTCGAAGAAGGTAAAATCCTCCAGAAAACTAGAATTCAAGGATGAGGTTGCAAATTTTTTGTTCAAGCCCAGAAAACCCTTAACCCAGCAGTGCAAGAAATTGCAGGAGTCCAATGTTGAATTGGAGAGAATAGAAGACCCCTTTGTTGCTGTGCAAGAAGAGTTAGAATTACCATCTTCAAGACCTCAAGGAGATAAAAACACAATTCCTGCTACTCAAATGAAAAAGGCCAGTTACGAAGTCATGGAAACAAGGTTAGAAGCTGCCAATAATGAGATTGCTAAGCTAGCAACGAGATCAAGAGAACATGCAACTGAAAACACAAACTTGAAAAGGATGAAGGCTCTGTGGGAGGTTGAAAGAGTACCCAAATCAGAAATAGTTAGCAGTGAGAAGCAATACTTTACCTAGATTGTTCCTGCAATCAAAGAAGCCAAATTTGTGAGAAAAATTAATAATTAACTTAGAACTACAAACAAGGCATTGAGGAGGAAAATTGAAGATCTGGAAATACAACTAACCACTCTGGAAAAGAGGTCTACAACACTGATGAAACAAGGTGTTGAAGAAAGGCAGTGAACGAGAGATATTGAAACACTTTTGGCATATAAAAAAATTTTGGCATAGAAAGGAAGAGCAGCTGCAAAGAAGAGCATCTATGAAGGGATGTCATTTTGATTTTGGGTTAATACATTAGTCTTCTCAAAATTTTGGAAAAATCTCTCAAACCATTGACTTTTTGCAGGCCATGTTGAAAAGAACACACGCAGCAGTTTCATAGCATGCTACGAAACTGTTGAAGGTGATCATTTGGCTCTTATATATGCATTATGGAGGAAATGCTAGATCAGTTCCAAGTTTTGAAGTTTTTAATGGATAAAGGTTCATGTGTGAACTCTCAGATGGCAGGGATGTAGATAGCAAAGCTTCAAGGAGTACTTCATAGACAAAATGATGGCTGTGCTACGAAAACAGAGTATTTTCATAAGCATAGTCATGTTTTCATCCACATGCTTGAGTTCCCTTTTGTACAGGTAGAAAACGATGTTTCAAAAAAGTTATTAATGCTTGACACCTATACACCGACAGAGAATTGTTTGAAGATAAGCACAAAGGGTTAAGGGCCTAAGAAAAGGAACTCTGTCTCCTCATTTTTAGGGCAGTTAAGGCATGATATAACAGGTTTTGTAACAGCAGCATGGTCATCATCAAACTTGAGGACAGGATTGGAAGATGATTAATCAGTGTATTAAAGACTCAGATAAGGTTATTGAAGGCTTGTTTTAGGAGTTTTAGTCTGATTTTAATTAGGACCCTTAAAAAGATAGCTAGCTGTGAAGTTGTAATTAAATAGTTTGTTTTGAATAGATAGGTGTCTTAGTTAGGAATTCGAATTCCTCCAAAGGTGGATGATAGTATCCAATGATGTAAAGTTTTATATTAATCTTGAAAATAGAATTCCTCGGGGTTGGAAATTTCATTAGTAAAGGAAATATTGTGTTATTGTAAAAATTGTGTTTTTTTTATACTTAATACAGTGATCAGTTTGGCTACTCAAGATTCACAAAGAGTTTATATGTTTGATGTTCTTGAATTGTGAATCTCTCATCATCAAAGAGTTACTATTTTCTTCATAAACCTAAACTCTAAGTGCCTTGACTTCCATATCTTGCTGATCATGTTGTTTTGTTGAAGATCATTTTGACTCCATAGCCCAATAGATGTTTTGCTAATCATAGTTTCAACCAGTCAACAATTTATACTTTTGTTCATTTTGTTCCTAGAGTTAGCCATCTAGTCATTAATCCAAAACCCTAAACCTAGTGAGAGAGCCCTCTTAGGTTGAAGAGGTTAAGCCTCAACCAAAAGATTGGTTTGATAGAGTTACTCAGAGTCTACTTGATCAGCAGCCTATCAAGATCAGATTTTGTGATAACAGGATAGATACAAATTCCATATTTTGAAATAACAAAAACAAGAAGTCAAACAGAACGAATGAAGAACAAAAATTTGTGTGGATTCAGTCGAATATTATAGTTTCTGCACTGTAAGAAAATGGTCCTAAGATGCATCATGTGATCTTCTCGATGCTTAGAATGAGAAGGGAGATCATCTAAATAAGGTTTTACGATGTGTTTAATGTCATGAAAAGCGTAATCCATTTCCCATTGAAACGTGGCCCAAACATTATTCATACCAAATGAGAGTTTTAGGTAGGTAAATGTACTCCAGGGACTGATAAATGCAGCCTTAGATTGATCTACTAGGATAATGTTGATTTGATTATATTTGAATAAACCATCCGTGAATGAATAGGTTTCACGATTGGCGCAGTCATCAACAATCTAATCGATGAACAAGGTCAGGTAATTTTCCTTTAGATAAGCACAATTCACATCCTAATAATCGACGCATACACGGATTGTCCCCTATTTCTTCATGATAGGGAAAATATTTGATCACGAGTCAGTCAGAGGAATGGGGTAGATGAAACTAAAATGAAGGAGTTTTCTAACTTCTCTCTTTATTGTGGAAACCTTCTTTGGATGGATCAGACGGAGGTGCTTCCTGATTGGTTTAGCATCATGATATATTTTAACCTCATGCACCACTATATGTGGGTCGATACCTAACATCTCTTCATAGGTCCAGCCAAAGACATCACCAAATTCCTGAAATAGGGGTTTATAGGTCTCAATCTCGGATGCAGATTTTCGAAAATACTCGGTTTAACATAGATATCAAGAGCTATCATCTCTTTGATATTTGAGAGATTCTTCTTGGAATCAATGTTGTGGATAGAAAAAAAACTCGTAAAACACTTAACAACGTCGGGTAGATACACATCACTGAGATTATCCTTAATGGAATTTGCTAAGGAGGAATGATGGTGATGATCGTCCCATGATGCATTGTCTGGCATCATGACCTCCATGATGCTCTCATCAGTAGAGAATAAATGAGAGAATGGATTAGAAGATGTGCCATAATCCAATGTTCAATCGACCCAATTGATTGAAGAGAAGGTATGA
This sequence comes from Pinus taeda, assembly GCA_000404065.3. NCBI lineage: Eukaryota > Viridiplantae > Streptophyta > Pinopsida > Pinales > Pinaceae > Pinus > Pinus taeda. The sequence continues at coordinate 73,164 of APFE030812648.1, read as the reverse complement.
ACCACACAATTCGAATAGATAGCTTCATAATCAAGTTCAATGGGGCTAAGCAACATTTGGTTGCCAAAACTATGGATGTTAGTTTCATCCCGCACAATCCATGGATCAATCTCAATAGTAGAAGATGATATCATAATGATATAAGTAACCAAATATGAGCTGTCAGGAAGAGGAGGACAGAGGAGAAGGCATATGAGTTGTCTATTCTTTCTATGAGCAACAGTGAGGGATTGTACTGTGAGATGGATAGCTGTGAGAGCTAAAGATGTGTGTAATCTTGAGATATTTCCACTTGTATGATAATATAGATAGCGGGGTTTTTAGCTGAGGCTTTCCCCAGACTATTCTTCTTTGTTTCATGGTTTTGATTCTTCTTCTCTGTTATATGTGTTATGTTTGATCTTGTTCAAATCGATTAAGCTTCTGCAAGTTTGATTGCAGAAGTAGATTAAGTATTTTGGTTTATTTATATTGCATAATCAGGTTAATCTATAGTGAGAATTTCTACACTCCAATGGAGGAAGGGAAGGGAAGTGTTATTAAGCAAAGATAATAACTTATATTATTTCTTTTTTAGTATACGAGTCTCTAAATTATAGAATGTTTCTCCTTCACTATACAGGTATCTAAAGTATATAGATATTTCTAGCCTTCTGGTTAGTTGTAATCTAGCTTTCTCCCTTGGAAAATATCTAGTTGGAGTCTAGCTTTCTCACAAAAACACCTAGTTGTTCTGAGATTAAATATCTACTTTCCTTGCTTTAAAGATCATAAATGTTGGGCACTTCTACTATTTATATATGTTTTGCAGTCTGGGAGGATGCATACCAAATGAATTTTTGCATTCCTTCAAACAATGGTGTGTGGTGTAGGCGATTGTCGGGATCAAGATATTCTCTGCTAATCCTATTGGAGAGCAATCCCATGGTGGCTACTGATAAGAAATGAATGAGATGATATCCACACAATCTAAATTCAGTGAAGCCTGTCACTCAAAACTGTTAGGAATGCCACAGAAAAGTATAAAGAGCAGAGAAATCACAAATGTCGCTTTACCCATTTCCATTGCATCAATGGAGGTTTTGAATCCATAGTTTGAAGCATTGTTCCCATTTTGTTTTTATCAGGCTTTATATATTAATATATTTGTCTCTTCAAATCCTATGATTGCTGCTCATTCTACATCAACATAACTATGACAAATTGGGCTAGACGAGGAAAGGATTGGCGCAGCCAATATTTTGTGTGGTGCAATTCTTATTTATGGAGATCATGTTTAGTTTAGCAGAAGAGTTATAGCATGTGGGGTTTGGATATTTGAACTAATTTGGAGATTGGAGACAATTGAGAGTTTCTTTGTCTTGGCATTGTATTGGAGTTTGGAGTGCATTGAGGTCCTCATTGTTTTACTATTTTTTGATGTTAATTTGTTGAAAAATGTCTCTAATTGGCGAAGTATTAGAGTTTTTAAAAACTCTGATACATTCCTCTGATCATGATAAAGTAATCAACAAAGTTTCTCTTGTTGACATTAGAACTTGTTTGCAAAATGCACAAGACAAGATTGAATTTTTGCAGATTGAATCTCAGCTATAGCAAGCGGAATTACAACAACGGAGTCATCATTCTGAACCTGTTTTTGTTTAGAAAAATGAAACAGACTCCCATAAACAACAAGTCAATAATGTTACAAATTCAGATCCAGTGCCCAATGAAGCAACAAAGTCACATGCAGATGCAAAAGTTCAGTGTGCACTTCCAAATCCCATCATTAGACCTTGGGAAGAGCTTGTCCACAACAAGCATAGACCATGTCTTGGATATGATAAGGAGGTTTCCTTTCATATTCTAGATTACTCAAAGCCCATTTAGTTTTAGAGTGCTGGATTCCTTCATGACAATTCACCTTCAACTGTTTCAGATACTGCCCCTCTTCCACAACAACACCAAGAGATTGTGAAACTCCAACACTGTGACCGAGTTGTCCATATGAAAGATCATTGTTTTGATATTCATCCATGTAAGAACTTTCATAAAACCAGTCATTCTTCAAACAGATGCTTCAGAAAAAAACCTCCTACAAGAACAAAGATTCATCTTGGATGGATCGCTTCTTGGCATTGGGCATCAACGTCCAAGAAGATATTCCAATCATATGTCAGAACTTGCTCTAGAGTATTGAATAGTTTTGCAGTTGATTTTTCTCCATCATCTCACCTTGTATCTGACGGGGGGAGAAATGATGGTCATCTACAAGCTTCAAAGTCACATCAAGCGAGCCTGAGCCAGAACCTGCCATACCAAATTCAAAGTTGTAGCCAGAGAAAAAGATGCCCCTCATCATGCCTTCAGTTGGTGATGCCTCTTAAAATAATTGGGGACACTTCCTCTAGCAGAAGACTTCAGTTTCTTGCGAGTTTTGGAAGAGTTCCAGGAATTGCATTAAGCATTCCAGAGTTGTTGGTCATCCTTAAACCATCACAGGTTGAGACCTCGCTTTTTAGGTCGAGGTTCTCCCTTTTATGCGGAGTGAGACCTCCCTTTCATGGTTGAAGGTTTCCCTCTTCAAAACATCAGGAGCACTTCCTCTATTAGAATATTTGAGCTTCGTGCCAGACTTAGAAGAGTTCCGGGAACTGCACTAAGCATTCCAGTGTTGGTGGGAATCCTTAAACCATATCCCTTTATACCAACATTTCAAAGAGCACTTTCAGCCTAGTGCTGCCATGCATTTTTTGTACGTTTTGTATTACAGCTCTCTTCTTGGACTCATAGAAAACCCTTCGAATTAAGGGGGGGAATGTTGGACACCTAATCCTCTAAAGGTTGGTGTGGAAGCTGAACAACCAAAAGGAGTCCAAGGGACCACTTCGAATATGAAACCAAGGGTCACTCCTATATATTATAAATATGCATCATTGTGAATAAGAAAATAATCTCATGCTTATCTTTCCTATTTCGATCTCTGGAATGTGTGTGTTTAACAAAGGCTAATATGAGCACTCATGTAATAACTGGACTTTCTAGAGGCACAGTTAAGAAATTCCTAGTTGGTTTTGTGTATATTAATATTGTTTGTGGAAATACAAAGCAGAGAAGGAAATATCATCCCTTGCATTGTGTAGAATGATGGAGAGTAGAACTTATAGGAAGTTGGAATTGTTGTAGGAGTTAAATCATTATTTTTGATTGGGTATTAGATTGTGTGAGTAGTCTATAGACACCCATAGGATCCTATTTATCCTTATGGACTCCTTAGAGGAGGAAGGAAAAGGAAATTCAAGTTAGAAAGGAAGAACTTTTTTCAAAATTGTTATGTAGAAAACAAAGAGTGAAGAAAATGAGAGTATTTTGTGATGAAATAGGTTACAATCAAATTGTGTGTTGAAACTAGTTTTTGGAGATGTGATTGATGTTGAGAACTAGATTTACATGCTTGTGAGGAGTTCTCAATGATAAAATAATTGAGAAATTACATTCAAATAACAAAATATCAACATGTGCATTGTGCGGACTAATGGGGAATACTAGTTAGTTATAATTGTTGTAGGAGTCAAATTTTTCTATTTTGACTATGTATTAGCATATGTGATTAGACTATAGACACTCATAGGATCCTTCCTATCCTTGTGGACCCCTTGGGGGAGGAAGGAAAAGGAAATTCGAGTTTGAGAATTTTATTTTCATAATAGAAAAAGAGGGTATTTTGTGATACTAGAGGTTATAATCAAAATCTATTGAAGAATAGTATTTAGTTTTTGGAGCTAATATTGATTTTGAGAACTAGTTTGACATGCCTCTAAGGAGTTCTCATTGAGGAACTATATAAGGAACTATAATGCATAGAATGAAATATTATCCCTTCTAGTTTTTACTAGGTATTAGGTTGTGTGATAGACTGCAGAAACCCATAGGAGCTTATTTATCCTTGTGGACTCATAATGCCATAGATTATGAATATTTCTTGTAACTTAATAGTATTAAGGGGGAGGTTTTGATTCTTTTTATATTATAAATATTTTACTTTCATGTTTTTTCATATAAAAAATAAAAATATACATCCCGTTTAAAAGTCATATTAATAAGATTCAATTAAAATTTATGTGAGTCATATTAATGAGATACAATTAAAATTTTTATAGGAGAATATTATATAATAAAATTTAATGAATGAGCACCTATAATTTATCTTATTTTTTTGCATAAAGGTATATTTCTTCATTGGAAGAAGAAATTATATTATGTATTTATGTAATAAACAAATTAAACAACATGAAGATAAGAGGCTTTCTAAAATTACTTTAACTTCTAACCAAAACCATTTTCTTCTTAAGCAAGGATGATATAAAGGAATAGAGGAAGATATAATTTACAAAATAAAAATAAAATAATTATTAAATCAAAATTTAAGGAGAGATTATGCGCCAATAAAAAGTTAAAGGGAAAAAAAATAAAATATTATAAAGAGGTAATCAACCCTACTTTAAAAAAACAAAATGTTTCTTTATTTTGATGGATGTAAAATAAGCATTGTTCAATGAAATACTAATACTAGGAAGTTACACAAAAAATAAATATAAACTAAGGACTAATCCTAAGGAGCTACATAGTGAAAGGAGGTGTTGATAATTCCCTAAACAAAGTAGGTATTAATAATTCCCAAAACTCCTTATAACACTAAGAGGGTTGAAGATGAAACTTTCTCTTAAATTTCCTCCCAGATATTGAGAATAGATGTCACTTTCAAAACATTTGTCACACAACCAACCTACCTAATCTTTTAACTCAACAAAACTATAGTGAACTTGGAACCTTCATATTTTGACCTTCAAATAGCACGAATTAGTTGATCCTATGGGCTATGGACGCAAAATTTCTCACTTTTGATGTGCAGTCATGTTACTATGGCCATAAAAACCCCAAATTATCATGCAATATTTCCCAAAACCACTTGAGCCCCAATCCCAATTTGGGATTGAGAAAAAAAATAAAAACAAACAAACAAACAAAACAAAAAACAAAAAACAAAAAATAAAACAAAACAAAAACAAACAAAAAAAAATAAAAACAAAAAAACAAAAAACAAAAATCACAAAGCAAAACAAAAAAAACAAAAAACAAAAACAAAAACAAAACAAAAAACAAATGCAAAAACAAAAACAAAAAAAAAAAAAAAAACATATGGCACTCTTTGTTTCTCAACCCGACTAAAACAGGGCCCAACCTCATGGGTCTCAATTGAGGTTGGGGTTGGGTCTTGGGCCTACTCCTTTCTTTCTCCTCCGCAATTGCTCGACTACTAACCAGGTTGACTGGGTCCCATCCCAAGTAGGAGGCCAGGTTGGTTGCTTCACCCCAACGTTCCTTCGTCCTTGATCTTGACTAATAATCAATGGATTCAATGATTTATCCCTCTAGTGATCAATGATTGATCCTCTCCTTCCAATAACATTCAAACAGTTGGACCTGTAACTCTCATGACCCTTAGCCAACACCCACTTAGAAATGACATTAAACAACAATGTTAAGAGTTATATTAAAATACAAAAATAAAAAAATGAGAAATGACAGGGTTGTATGGACTTCAACACACCAAAAATATATATTTATCTGAAACAAAATATGAAAATTACATATGTGGCCGCTCAGGGCTTGAGGCATTCTTACCTAACTACATTGCTATTATCCTTCATCCTTCTAACACACTTATAGGTAGAATAATTAACAAAATACCCAAAATAATCCTAAGAGAACTAGAATTTCGTTCATGTCAGTTAATCACATTCTAAAGGCTTACATTTTTAATATCATTTTACATAAAATCATAAAAAATGTGTCCTCTTCAAAGAACACCTTGATGCTCCTTTTGGTGGATTATGAGAATCAAATCTGATTTGGGGTGGGTCAATGCTCCTCCATTAGACTCTCACGCTTGAAAATTTTCATGATCTCCTCATCATGTGCTTGCCATGTTGCATCTCATCCATCTTCTTTTTTGGTATTCTTTCTCCACAAGAATCGTTGAGCCTCTCCTCACACTCAACAGTAAGTTGCAACCAAGAGTCCATGAACAACTCAACGAATCTCTCGTCTGGCTCAGAATTTTGGCATCACAAGTTCACCTCCTCTGGAACCCTTCTTGAGCTTCATATTCTCCTCTAGTTGTTGCACACTCTTCACTTTTCTTGAAAATTATACCCATAATCAGAGTTGTGTAATTTCCATAACAACTTCTACCAAACCATAGATGGAAGTTGGTCCCTAACAAGAAACCCTTCCTTTCTCTACCCCCTAACGCAAATGAAATTGGGGTATGTGTCTTTTGACATTTTGATGGCTTGAATCCAGTGATCTTGTGGGTTATAGACCCACGATTTCTTGCTTCTAATGTGTCGCCATGGAACTATGTCCATTAAAACTCCAAACAATCATGTGGCATTGCCCAAACCCACCTAAACCCCAATGTCGATTTGGGAGTCACAAAAAAAAGGTAGCACACTCTTCATTTCTGAGCCTCACTAAAAAAGGGTCTGACCTTATGGGTCTGAGTTGAGGTTGGGGTCATAACGTGGGCTTACTCCTTCCTTTCTCTTTTGTGGCTAGTTGATTGGGTCCCAATGTAAGTTGGAGTTTAGACTAGTCACTCTGCTTCGAGGTTCCTTAGTGATACTCAAGGGTTTCGGTCATTGATCCCTCTGACGATCAATGGAAAATCCTCTCCTTCCGTCAATACTCAGGGCCTAAGGCCTTCTTTCCTGAACATCACTACCAGCCCTCTGCCTTCTGACACACTTGCAGGTAGAATAAATAACAAAAGACCCAAAACAACCCTAATGGAACGAGAATATCCTTCCTTCCAACTAATCACCTTCTAGAGGCTTGCAACACTCTTCATTTCTGAGCCTCACTAAAAAAGGGTCTGACCTTATGGGTCTGAGTTGAGGTTGGGGTCATAACGTGGGCTTACTCCTTCCTTTCTCTTTTGTGGCTAGTTGATTGGGTCCCAATGTAAGTTGGAGTTTAGACTAGTCACTCTGCTTCGAGGTTCCTTAGTGATACTCAAGGGTTTCGGTCATTGATCCCTCTGACGATCAATGGAAAATCCTCTCCTTCCGTCAATACTCATGCAGTTGGATTTGTAACTCTCGTAGGCCTTAGTCAACACCTTATTAGACACGACATTAAACAATAGTGGTAGGCGTTATATCAAAATAAATCAATCATAAAATGAGTAATGACAGGGTTGTACGGAATTCAACACACAAGCAATATATATTTATTTGAACAAAAGATCAAAATTACATATACATTCACTCAGGGCCTAAGGCCTTCTTTCCTGAACATCACTACCAGCCCTCTACCTACTGACACACTTGCAGGTAGAATAAATAACAAAAGACCCAAAACAACCCTAATGGAACGAGAATATCCTTCCTTCCAACTAATCACCTTCTAGAGGCTTGCACTATCAATTGTATTTTAAATAAGGTTTAGAAAAATCATGTCCTCTTTAATGAATGCTATGATGCTCCTTCTAGTGTCTTCCGAGAATCAAATCTGATTTGGGGTGGGTTAATGCTCCTGCATTAGACTCATGTGCTTGAAAATTTCATGATCTCATGATCATGTGTTTGACATGCTGCATCTCGTCCATCTTCTTATTTAGTCTTCTTTTGCCACGTATCATTGAGCCTCTGCTCGCACTCAGTAGCGAGCTATAACCAACCCTCCATTGACACCTCATTTGTTGTCTCCTCTAGCTAGAATATTTAGCACCATAGGTTCACCTCCTCAAGAACCTTCTCAGGGTTCCTCTGCTCCTCTAGATGTTACACACTACTCACTTCTCTCAACAATTCCACCCACAAATGTAGTTGTGAAAGAGTCGTCATAGTTGTGAAATTTCTGCAACAACTTCTACCAAATTGTAACTCGAATTTATTCTCTAGCAAAAAATCCTTCCTTGCTTTGGTACCACCTAATGCAGAAGAAACTAGGATCTATGTCTTTTGACCTTCAAATGGCTTGAATCCAATGAGAATGTGGATTATGAATCTACAATTCCTTGATTTTGATGTGCATCCATGGCATTCTGACCACTAAAACCCCAAATTATCATGCGATGTTTCCAAAAACCACATGAGCCCCAACACCAATTTGGGTGTTAAGAAAAAACATAGCACACTCTCTATTTCTTAGCCCGACTAAAACAAGGCCCGACCTCATGGGTCCCACTTGAGGTCGGGGTTGGGGCTTGGGCTTTCTCCTCTCTTTCTCCTCCGTGGTTGGCCGACTCATTCCCAACTTGAGTCAAAGATCGGGTTAGTCACTCTACTCCAAGGTTTCTTCATTCATGGCCTCAATCGATACTCAAGGGTTTCAATCATTGATCCCTCTAATGATCAATAATCGATCCTCTCCTTCCATTAACACTTTTGCAGTTGGACTGATAACTCTTGTGGCCCTTGGCCAACACCCGCTTAGAAACGATATTAAATAGCAGTGGCAAGAGTTATCTCAAAATACAATAGTCACCAAACGAGTAATGACATGGTTATATGGACTTCAACACACATACAATATATTTGTGTGAAACAAAAGTTGAAAATTACATACACAATCACTTAGGGCTTGAGGCCTTCTTGCCTTCCTACATTGCTACTAGCTCTTTGCCTTCTGACACACTTGCATGAAGAATAAATAACAAAAGACCCAAAATAATCCTAACAAAACAATAATATTTTTCCTTCGAGTTAATTGTCTTCTAGAGGCTTACATTTGCAATTGCATTTTAGATAAACTTAGAAAAATAGTGTCCTCTTCAATGAATGTCGTGATGCTCCTTTTGGTGGTTTCTAAGAATCAGTTCTAATTTTGGGTGGGTGAATGCTCCTTCGTCATAACACTAAGAGGATTGAAGATGAAAATCTATTTTTTTTAAATTGCCTCCCATATATTGAAAATTGATCTCATTTTCAAAATATTTGTCACACAACCAATCTTCCTAACCTTTTAACTCAACAAAAATATGGTGAACTTGGAACTCTTCTCTTAATACTTTTTTAACACAAAAATAAAATTCTAAAAAATTTCAAGTAATCAATTACTTATTTTACAAATTTTTACACCGTAAGGCGTTTCCCTCTAAAATCCATCCCCTTTTTGTCTACCTGCCATCCTTGGACACCGGACGATTAGATGTTAGACGATTACAAAAACTTGAACCTTTGATCAAAACAGTTACAAATTCATTGGAAATAGTTACAAATTACAAATAGTTTCTCATCTATTGTAGGTGAAGCTCTGGTCCTTGTGATGCTCTGTGCTTCCCTCGCTGTGAAGGAAAGAATTGTGCAGGTAAGGACGGGTGTGGGGTTAACACCGTTTCTTGAATTCATGGAAGATACTCTGATTCCTCATAGCCTCCATTAGTCTCGACATATTTACAGTTGAAAATGGTCCATTTCAGGTTTAACGAGCAAGCCCGGGATGGCTACTCAAGATGTCAAGATGAAGGACTCAACAGTCGCAGTCTCCAATTCTTCTATGCCATTACCTCCTAGTTCTCACTCGTAAGTACTATGAGATTTTTCCATTGCAGGTAGTGCTTGTTTTGCCCGTGTTTGTGTTGAAATTGAGGCATATTTGTGGGTGTTGCAGATCTGAAGATTACTGGGCTTCTAGTGCCCCCCGGCACACGAGAGTTATCATTGCTAATCTACTCTCGAAAAGTTCCTAAATGTTACTCAAATTAAAGGAAATTTCAAGGGATCAAATTAAAGGAAATTTCAGGGGAATGCCCTTTTCTCTTAGTTATTTTCTCATCTGTTGTAGGTGAAGCTTTGGTCCTTGTGATGTTCTGTGTTTCCCTCGCTGCAAAGGAAATAATCGTTCAGGTAAGGGTGGGTGAGGGGTTAACACCATTTCTTGAATTCATGGAAGATACTCTCATTCCTTGTAGCCTCCATTAATCCTGACAATTTTACAGTCGAAAATGGTCCATTTCAGGTTTAACGAGCAAGCTTAGGATGGCTATTCAAGATGTCGAGATGAAGGACTCAACAGCCGCGGTCTCCAATTCTTTTGTGCCATCGCCTCCTCCAGTTATCATGTGTAAGTTCTATGAGGATTTTCCATTGTAGGTAGTGCCTGTTTTGCCCGTGTTTGTGTTGAAATTGAGGCATATTTGTGGGTGTTGCAGATTTGAAAATTATTGGGCTTCTAGTGCCCCCCAGCGCATGAGAGTTAGTATTGCTGATCTACTCTTGAAAAGTCCCTAAATGTTACTCAAATTAAAGGAAATGTCACAGGGTCAAATTAAAGGAAATTTCAGGGGAATGCCCTTTTCTCTTAGTTATTTTCGCATATGTTGTAGGTGAAGCTCTAGTCCTTGTGATGCTCTATGTTTCCCTCGCTGCGAAGGAAAGAATCGTTTAGGTAAGGGTGGGTGCGGGGTTAACACCGTTTCTTGAATTCATGGAAGATACTCTAATTCCTCGTAGCCTCCATTAATCTCGACATATTTACAGTCGAAATGGTCCATTTCAGGTTTAACGAGCAAGCCCAAGATGGCTACTCAAGATGTTGAGATGAAGGACCCAACAGCCGCAGTCTCCAATTCTTTTGTGCCATCGCCTCCTCCAGTTCTCACGCGTAAGTTCTATGAGATCTTGCCATTGCAGGTAGTGCCTGTTTTGCATATGTTTATGTTAAAATTGAGGCATATTTGTGGGTGTTGCAGATCTGAAGATTATTGGGCTTCTAGTGCCCCTGGCACATGAGAGTTAACATTGCTAATTTACTCTCGTTTTTGAGTAAGTCTACAAGTTTAGGCTTGTAAGTATTTCAACAGCTAATTTATGTCTCTATAATCATATCCATGGTTGATATTAGTCATGTAAGCTGACAGATAAGGTTTTACTTTTATTACTTATTCGTAACATGTTACAAGATTTAAATTTTCAACAGTCTATTTGCAAAATAGTTATCCCCATTTGATCTAAGTGTAATGACTAACTACTACATTAATCTTTATGGAAGGCTGCTTTTATGACCGTGAACCTCAAGCAGGAGTTGGATTGTATCACTCTTGCAAAACTTTGCTATGGGATCAAAGATGACATGCTTTGTCCATCTGTGTCTTATGTTTGTTGATGTTTTTGATATAGAATTATGAACTCAAGTGTTTGTTAGGTTGTTTGAGAGTGGTTATTACAGGGGATTTCCAATTCCCATAGTATTAGCCCTCGCTGTTTTTTTTAATAAATAATCTTTTGTTCTAAAGCAACTTCTGGCAATCTCTAAATATACATGTATTCAAGTAGGCTTTAAGGCTTTGACTGCTTTGACATATCCCTGGATGGACTATTCAGCCCATTCATATACATGGAAACTACTTGTAGAGGAGAAATAATCTCTACAAGTATCTTGAGAACAAAATTAAGTCTCATTGCCCCATATTCATAGTTCTTACCCGTAAACAAAAGAATCTGTGGATTGTCGAGCAAATTTGTACTTAAAAATAACATATTTCACTGGTTAAAACTTTGACTCCATTACTAGTTGTAACAACGTGCTATCAAGCCGGAGCTTTGACACCTGCTCTCTTACCACTCATAGTAAAGGCAAATGATATAACTAATGACACGGATGTCACTAATAGTGAATAACAAAGTGTAAAACTCAGAAATTCGCACGGTTACTAACAAAGAGTGTAAAACTCAGAAATTCGCATGGTAACTAACAAAAAGTGTAAAGCTCAGAGATTCGCATGATTATAGTAAAGGAAAATAATACAACTAATGACACGGATGTCACTGATAGTAAATAACAGTGTGTAAAACTCAGAAATTTGCATGGTTACTAACAAAAGGTGTAAAACTCATAAATTCGCATGGTAACTAACAAAAGTGTAAAACTCAGAGATTCGCATGATTAGAGTAGAGTTATGAGCAACTGTAAATACAATTAAATACGAGACATGACGGCATAAAACATAGTAACGTGAAGTAAAACCAAGCATGAAAATTCCAGAGTGAAGTATCAGGGGAAACTACTTTTGTTTTCATACTCATGAAGGAAAATACATTTACAGATACACAAACGGGAGGCTTCAGCACGATTCACCAAAGTGGTTTACAACTATCTATTTTTACATAGTAAATGACTATTTCTGGGATCCTGGGCGAGAGGAAGTGCTGGTTCTATCCCCCGACAGATTAGAGGAGGAAAGGAAAATCCTCCTCCCCCTCGCCTGTTAGAGCTGATCATTCCCCCACATTACCTATCCGCTCGCCCTCCGCTTGGCCCCCTCGCTCGGATACGAAAGGGAAAGCTCCCATGACATATTTATCCCCCGCTCTCTCTCATCTACCATCCCCCTCCAATTCCGTCAGGAGCGATTTGGACTTGCTGTTACAGAAAAAATGCTCCTCACCTTCTACCCCTGACCATCCACAAACCTCGGAAATCTACTTCACCTTGTATCAGTTCAAATTCTGCTATCAATATCACTGTTCACCGGAAATCAAATAGGGGCAATCAACACTTTAGAGGCCGCAAGGGATCTTGGCAACTGGACTTCCAAGACTCGTCCCTAATTGATATTCCCATCTATCACTCCTATGGTACTCGGCCTCTTAGAGCAGAAAAGCTCGTTGATTGTATCAAATGATGCACATTCTTTCCATGAACATCAGGGGACTCGGAGCATGTCCCAAATTTAATGCTCTAAAATGTTTATTTTTCTCTTCTTCTTACAGGTTGATCTTAATACAGGAAACCATGCATAGCTGTCAGGATTCCATCTCTTAATTCAGGCGAATGCTCCCTAACTAGTATATTGCGGGAACAGAGGCATCGGGTCTTTTAGGAGGTCTTGCTGTGATTTGGGATCCGCAATGGGTCTTTGCAAAAACTTTCAGATGCCTTGGAGGAATTCTTGTTTCTGCACAATTTAGAGCACGCCCCGACAAGATTCATATCTTGAATGTTTATGCTCCTTATAAAGACAGAGCTGCCTTTTGGGACCCGTTCTTTGCTTCTGGTATTCTAGAGAATGAAGCGCTCCTAATAGCGAGAGATCTAAACTGTACTATGGGTCCAAATGAAGTATGGGGAAGGGGGAAGAAAATAGACACTATTGGGGAGAAAATCAAGGAAGCTATGATGCTTTCCAATTTTGTTGACATAACTCCGGATTCATTGTCTCCCACATGGTATAATGGTCGATTAGGCGAGGCCTACATTGCGAAAAGATTGGACACATTTATTATGCATTGATAGAGAAACATGGTATCCTAACCTCACACATTCTCCTGATTTTTATTTCTGATCACAGGCCGGTCTCTCTCCAATGGATGTCCTCAAATGCTTGCAAAGGTTATCCTTTCAAATTTAATCATTATTGGCTTGAAGAGGATGCTTTTGGCATCATGGTTCGGGAGGTTTGGATGGCCAATGACTTTCCTGCGCGGACCTCCCCATCGCAGCTGTTTATTAACAAACTAAACAACCTTAAAATCAAGGTTAAAGAGTGGTAGATCCGAAAGAAATATGAACAATGTTTTGAGCTAAAACAGATTGAAAAGGAACTTGTTGTTCTAGCGGAGGACATGAAGGCTCAAACCATGTCATGGAATACTCGGTCCCGGATATGAGAACTTGAAAAGAAGAAACAAGATTTATTGAAGATGGAAGCAGTCTTTTGGAAGCTCAAAAGTAGAATCACTTGGATGAAAGAGGGTGACAAGAACACCAAGTACTTTCACCATTTTGCCAGTAAAAGGAGAGCTGTCAATTCCATTTGGCAAATAAAAAACGATGTCGGTTTTTTACTGTCCTCACAAGAAGACATTGCAAACGAAGTTGTCTACTTTTTCAAAAAGGCATACATGAGGGAGGAGGATAGGGAGTTTAAGGACATTCTATGGGGTATTGACCCTTTCTCTAATATGTTCAGTGATGAAGACAATGAAAGACTCTTTGCTGAGATTTCGGAGGAGGAAATTCTCGTTGTCATGAAATCCTTCAAAGATGATAAATTCCCCAGTCCAGATGGCTGGTCCATTGACATTTTCATCCACTTCTTTGACAGAATGAATAATGATATACTGGGTATGGTTGAGGAGATCAGAACACAAGGGAGAATTCATCCTCATATCCCTTCCACCTATATTGCGATGATACCAAAAAGTAAGGACTCCTCCACTTTTGCAGACTATATGCCAATATCTTTGTGCAATGTGATTTATAAAATCACCTCCAAGATCATTGGAGAGAGAATCCGAGGAAAATTATCAGAACATATAACTAAGGAAGAACATGGGTTCCTGAGTGGAAGAAATGTTCTAGAAGCTGTTTCCATTGCGCAGGAAGCTATGCACTCAATACACACAAAAAATATAGAAGTTGACGTCCTCAAAATCGATTTAAAAAGGGAATACGACTGTATTGATTAGAGCTTTCTCAAATGTTTTCTCATAAAAATCGGGCTCAGTGGCAGATGCACTAAATGGATCATGTATTGCGTGGAAGGAGTCAATTATGCGATCCTTATCAATGGGTTGCCCACCCCTTTTTTCCTGCCTGGACGAGTTCTTCGACAAGGGTGCTCCTTATCCCCTATTTTATTCATCCTTGTTATGGATTCCCTTAGTTTGCACATCAAGAAAGCGGTCAATGAAGGAAAAATAGGTCCCCTTGTCATATCCAGAGGTAATCTTCACACTCATAATCTCTTTGTGGATGATGTGTTGTTATTTGCTAAACTCTACAAGTCCTCTTGGAAAATTATGCATGATATTACTCTGTTATTTCAAAGAGCCACTGGCCTCTATATCAATGAAATCAAATCCTCATTCCACTATGGAAAGGATGCACATGGAGTTATGATATACATCTCTCAGATTTTCAATATACGAGCGACCTCCATTAAGGACGGGCTTAAATATTTGGGATACCATCTAAAGCCGACAAGTTACAACTCTTTGGATTGGTGTTGGATCATTAACAGATTTTATAAGAGGATTCAAGGATGGGAATGTAAATGTTTATCACTTGCAGGTAGAGCAGTTTTATCTCAGGCAGTCTTGGCTCAAATCAGTGTATACTGGGCTCATTTGTTACACATCCCATCCGCTACTATTAATAAACTTAACAGATTGATGGCTACCTTCATCTGGGGCAGATGTAAGGATGGAAATAAATATCACCTCTTAAAGCTGGAATTCATCTCTCTCCCCAAAAGACTTGGAGGCTGGGGCATCATGAATCTCCGCATTTTTGGAAAAGCCCTCTTGTGTAAGTCTCTATGGCGGGCGATCTTCGGGAGGAATATATGGAGTCATATTATCAGATCCAAATACCTTGGAAACGAAGATATATCATACTGGTACAAGAATGTATTCTCTTGGCCCTCTTAAGGCTTAGCGATTTGGAGAAGCTTTCAGAAAATTCTGCCTTTCTTTAGCAGGAATATTACTTGGAAATTTCAAAATGGTAATAAAATCCGGATTGGGCTGGATTCCATCATGGGTATTGATCCGGATCCACAAATCGACCCACTACTTCTCATATTCCTCCACCAAAAGGGTATATTTTTCTCGGCACAAGTTATTGATGATTGGAAAAATGCCATCCCGATATGGAAATCGGAACGCGATCTGGGCATGGATGGTGCCCTGGCTACCCAATGGAATAGCATCATTTGGAACATGAGGAATGCGGGTTTTTACAAGACTGCAGACATAGATGTATTAGTATGGCAGGTGAAGAAAGGATCGCTCGATATCTAGGTGAGAGATATATACTTATCTCTGCTAATGCAGCTCAAAGAGCCCACACGAAATCCTTTTCCTTTTGTCTTATGGAAAGCCAGTTGTCCTATGAAAATCATACTCTTCTCTTGGCTCATATACCACAATAGAAATCTCACATGGAACAATTTACAGAAAAGGAACTGGCAGGGCCCATCGATTTGCCTGATCTGCCTTGACAATTTAGAAGATAACCTTCACATATTTTTACTCTACAATCAAACCTAGCTCATCTGGAGGAAGCTCGCTTCGTTCTTTGGCTTTCCGTTCATTTCACATCTTTCTATTGTTGAAGCTTTCGAATTCTCGGGCTTAGACATGACTGGCATTCTATTCCTATGATTACTATATGGTTCATATGGAAGTGGCGTAACAATAAAATTTTTCAAAACAGCAGTGAGGACTTTGGAAATATTGCACAAAAGATTATCATATATTATTTCTCCTTCATTCAGCTCTTGCCCCAATAGAAAATTCAACATTTGACTCCCTCTAGCCTCCCTCCTCTTACATTCCCAAGAGCACACTTTGACGGCTGCGGCAACGGATGACATTTGTGCTTGCAGAGTTTACATTGCTTTTTCAAAGGACCACCATTTTTCTATTTTTTGGAATGGTGGTAAAGGCACAAACAACAAGGCATAAGCCATGACTCTACATGGTTTGCTCACATTTTTTTCTTTCATGGATATTGGTCCTATAAAAGTATACGGAGACTCGAAAATCATTATAGAACATGTGAATGGAAAGCAGAAAATAGCAAATGATAATCTTTCCGGATGGCTGAATAGGATTGCTTTTCTATGCAACTCTGACACATTCCCTATTACTCATATAAAGCGCAACTAAAATGTGCAAGGGGATCTTCTGTCAAAAAAAGGGTTGTACTCTACAATCAACATGTGGAACATGATCATCTCAATCGACTCCTGCACTTTTGAGATTCAACCTTTCTCAATGCCCGGTACATAACACAGGGAGATATGCTTGTATTTTGCTACATGGACAAGATTTTTGTGTCCCTATCTCCTACAGTCATTCTGTTTTTTTTTTATAGTCTAAGGTTTTTTCTATGATTAACATCCTCAAATATGATGCTCTCTTAAAATATATCCCTCAGCTGCGAGGGAAAAATCTAAGGAACATGATCACATATAGGCTCTGTATATTTCTTATACATAATATAAATCTTATTATGCTTTTTCTTCTGAAAAATAGTAAATGATTGTTTCGTCTATCTATTTTCTTTCCACAATTATAGACCATAGTCAACCATAGTCTAAGGAGATGGTTTTTTTCCCGTAAAAGTTATGGAAATTTTGGCCATGTTTTGAAAAAATCTAGCATGGATTTTTGTAAATCCAAATTACAGTTGTTAAATTTTAAAATTTTAGGTGTTCCAAAAGTTTTTAATGCTGTTGAATCTATTTCCCCATCAAAAACATGATTCAAACAATGCTTTTACAAAAAAAAAAACTGAAATTTTTTATCCGGATTCCAACCACTTTTCTAGTCGAGTCAATTCCTCCACGGCATTCCATCCTACAAGAAACCAACCAAAATTATGTGTAGTGAAATTGACTTAACATATATTGATGTATTAATTTTATATCTGGACGACAAGTATTAAATCAAAATATGGGGGCACAAATACAAAAAATTGACAAGTCTACTTAGGTGGAGGAATTGTCTCCACAGTTACTTTTAGGCGGAATTCTGGCCAAAGAATTTCAACAAATCTTACATAAGCAATGTTCAAATCATGTTTTTGAAGGTGGAAATAGATTAGCAACATCAAAAAACTTTAAGCACCCAAATCTTGAAATAATTTTACAAAAATCTCTAAGGTAATTTATCAAAATATTGACAAATTTTTTATGATTTTCAAAACAAAAACAAAAAGGCAATCTATTTAGACTCCGGCTACCAGAATTAATTTACAGAACTACTTGGATACACTACGTAGTAGATACTCCTTGCGTGGTACACTCAAACAGAACTTTGAGACATTGTGCAGTACATACTCCTTCCTGCGTAGTACACTCAAACATTTACAGCTTCATTTACTCCACAGATATTTACATAGATTTGATTGAGTGAAGTATTCCAAGGATGTCAAGAGCTAACCAGCCTGCCATAGGGCATTAAATGACTGGTTAGTTGCATGCCCTTTAACTTTATAACACACCCCATTATTTTTCATTTATCTCGTTATGCGCGCGGGTGTGTTATAAAGTTAAAGGGCATGCAACTAACCAGTCATTTAATGCCCTATGGCAGACTGGTTAGCTCTTGCCTTCCAGGGATGGGGGAGCTTGTACGCAGGTTCGGAAATTCATTTATTACACGTCGTTTTAGGCTGGAGCTAAATCTGCAAACTGGATTTTTCGTAATTTCCAGGCACAGACAGTGCATTCAATTTTGTCGTTGTGACTATTTCCAACAACCTTATCATATACCTTTATTAAGGTGAAATTTAATATCATTGTGATACGTCGATCTATAATCAATTTGCCAAACGACCAACATCAATTGATCTATTATTGAGTTTCGTAGAACAAATATCAATACGGCCCAACCATTGCTACCTGCAATAATATGGCTCTGAAAAGCGCTCTACACTAATGCCTAAGAACCCTTTTTATAGCTGATTATCCCACTTTAGCATCAGTAATCTTCATGTCAAATAACTAGGCTTTATAGAAAGCTTCATTAACTAACAGAAAATGTGTAACCATGTAACCTAAAATTTATCTTAACATGAAGTTTGTTAACTCACAGGAATTTATAAATGACTCCAAATTTTGAATGATCCACATAAATTTCTAGTGATTCTCATATAGAACACATAAGTATCATTATATCTTTAGACATTGTATCAACACATGTAAAAGTTTTTGTGATAATCAAAGGTCTTAATTAAACATTAAGTACTAGAAATTTAATATCACTGTGAGACGTCGATCTATAATCAATTTGCCAAACGACCAACATCAATTGATCTATAATTGAGTTTCGTAGAACAAATATCAATACAGCCCAACCATTGCTACCTGCAATAATATGGCTCTGAAAAGCCATCTACACTAATGCCTAAGAACCCTTTTTATAGCTGATTATCCCACTTTAGCATCAATAATTAACTAGGCTTTATAGAAAGCTTCGTTAACTAACAGAAAATGTGTAACCATGTAACCTAAAATTTATCTAGGCTTTATAGAAAGCTTCGTTAACTAACAGAAAATGTGTAACCATGTAACCTAAAATTTATCTTAACATGAAGTTTGTTAATAGGAATTTATAAATGACTCCAAATTTTGAATGATCCACATAAATTTCTAGTGATTCTCATATAGCACCAATAACTATCATTAAAAGCACATATTTTTAGACATCATATCAACACATATGTAAAAGTTTTTGTGATAATAAAAGGTCTTAATTAAACATTAACTACTAGTTGAAATATCAAATTTAAATTAATTAAATTGTAAAATGATGTAGAATGATGATTGAATAATGTTACAAATTTAAGTTACAACTCAAATTTCCAAGGCCAAAACCCTCCAAAAGTGCCAAGCTGTGTTTATGACTACACATGATGAAAGACTCATAATAACATCTAAAATTTTTAATAGTATGAAAATAATCGAAGGACAAGCATGGGAAGAAAAATTTAAAGAGATGGTAGAAAATCTCCAAGCCGTGGAGTTCAAATGGTTGTCTTCAGCACAGTGTAATAGAACATATGGTACCATACTCTACTGGATGTCACTCATCATTACTGCATCTATAGTTTTTAGAGGGTGTGTTATCATAGGGGATCCACCGTTAATTGCCACAACCATATTTACAGTGCTTGCAACATTCCGTGTGATACAAGATCCACTGAGAATGCTACCTGAATTTTTGGGTATATTAATTCACGTTAAAGTCTCCTTAGATCATCTCGACAAGTTCTTACAAGATGATGAGCTGAGACCAGATTCTGTTGTGAGGAAAGCACTTGCCAGATCCCAGTATACCATCGAAATTCATCAAGCCATACTGAGCTGGGATCCAGAATCTTCATTGATAAAGCCAACATTGAAGGGAATAAATATGCACATTAAAACTGGAGAAAAGGTAGCAATTTGTGGCTTAGTGGGATCAGGGAAATCTGCTCTGTTATATACAATTCTTAGAGAAATCCCAAAAATTTCAGGAGATGTAAGTTGAACACTAACTACTCTTCTTGAGAAAAAGTAACCATTTCATAGTTCAACAAGATTGTAGATGCAACTTTTTTGCTTTCTATATACATAAATTCTTCCATAAAATTTTTGATTGGACTACGTGCAGGTTGAAGTATATGGCAATGTTGCCTACGTGGCATAAACAGCTTGGATTCAGAGTGGTAATGTCAGAGATAACATACTCTATGGGAAACCAATAGACAAAATTCAATACAAGAAGGCAATAAAAGCTTGTGCATTAGACAAGGATATAGAGAGTTTTGCTCATGGAGATATGACAGAGATTGGGGAGAGAGATTAAATATGAGTGGAGGACAAAAACAGAGGATTCATTTGGCTAGAGCAGTATATAATGATGCTGACATTTATCTATTGGATGATCCCTTCAGTGCAGTGATGCTCATACAACTTCAACTCTATCAAATAAGGAGGAGACATTACATAAGAGAGACTCCAAGACTTGCTAATATTTCTTGTCATAGTATGAAAAATCTGGTTTACCTCTGTATCAAATCTGTAAGGATCTTAGAATGAGATCGAGACATATTAATGTGAAAATTTCTATGCATATTAAATATAAAAGATTTGAGCTTAGGGTTATCAAAGCTATAGATTGAGAACTACATGAATTGATTGATAGGATGAGTGGTTCGATTTGTATATGAGGATTGCTAGCTTCTTTGTGGTGGTAGCGTGAGATCAATTGGAAATTGCTACTCGTTTCATACTTCAAGAGGGAAATGAATTTCCCAATGATGGTGGTGATGGAGGAACCCAGCAAAAGCACATAGAATAGCATAGTTGATTGAATACAAAAATCAATTGTGTAAATACAAATAACACACCCTACAAAGTGATGTCTTCTTGAATATTGATCAATATGAATGATTTTCCTTTCACAGTTCTTGTGTTTTGATTCTTTATGAATAGGAATTGATTCACTCAACTAAAATTGGTATTGTTGATTTTGATGTTACTTCTGTTCTCCAACTTGATGATTGAGTGCTATGTCGAATTTACAAGAAAAATGGTCATTCTCAGAGAGTACAAGGGGTCGAACGAGATGAATCACCAAGTGCAGATGAAGTGATGGCTTCTTTGCCTGATATTGATTAGCAAAACAAACTGCAACTGCCCAAAATTGCCTCTTTCAGTGGGTTGTTGGAGAGTGATGATCCTTTCATAGATGGTTTCTTAAACAATGAAGACATGGATGGCAATGGAAACAATAGTAGGCTACCTCAATTCCAGTCCTCCAACCTCTCTCACAACAATTTCAACAATAACAATGACAACAATAGCGATTACCGATATGAAGTTGTCCCAAAAAAAGAAGAATTAGCAGTGGAGAATGAAAACAACTTCAATTCTCTCAAGAGGACCCTCTCCTTAGCATAAGGGGATGATGAAACCAACCCTGCAAAGAAATTCAACAGCATGCAGAACAACTACAACTACAACGTCAACAATAATGTTTCAGCCTTGCTTAATTCAATGCAGCCCAATCAAACTTTCCAACATAGAAACTTCCTAAGTGCATTGAATGATAGTCAACAGAATTTCAAACTTCCCTACATTCAGAACATGCGTTGGACCACCTAAGAAAACAAAAAAAAATTCAACAACTGCAAAGCCACTGATGTTTGACACACAAACAATATATCTAGGACAATGATTTGATCTTTATCGAGTTTAAATGTCATAAAAACAATGTATGAAACAACTAAATTCCCCCATTTCACAATTAGTATAACAGCACATGCATGGACACCATAACATTAGAAAACTATCACGCCATGAATTGGGCAATGGAAGGACAATCTTCATCCCTCCTGATCAGATTGACATGTACTCGAACCCTCCTGCTGACTCCAATTCTTTAGGGCATTTAGACTTCTGGATACTCTGCAGAAAAAACAATTCAATGCCTATAAAAAAAATTGCAGTGTAGCATGAAAATCAGATTATGCTTGTTTAAACTGACATAATATGCAACTTTCATCATAAAAATAAAAATGCTAGCACATACTACTTCACACAACATTACCATTTAGAATAACCATAATTGTCCAAAAGACATAATTGGCACAAATGCTGCTTGAATGGAGATAACGCTGAAGCACAATTCCCATTCTAAAATCTAATTTTTGCATCCCTGTAATAAAAGTGGCATCATATAGAATGCTTCAAGATAGGTCTGCAATTAGCTAAGTAATTGGACTGTTGAGAGGCCATGATGGATGAAAGTTGTATATATTATTATTATCCAAGGACCACGAAGCTAATTGAAATCCATTTTTATATGATTTGTGACACAAGCAGAGTTAGCCAATATTACCATACTAGCTGAAAATAGAGTTTCAGATAACAATGTGATATGGTTTAAGGTCTTCATATCACACCTAAGTTTGAATTGAAAAATGAGGCTTATGATAAATAAAACAAACTGTATCTTCGCACATTGTTTGATTTCTCCACTGGATTTGGTTTTGCAAGGATCATAAAAACAATGTATGAAACAACTAAATTCCCCCATTTCAGAGTTAGTATAACAACACATGCATGAACACCATAGCCTTAGAAAAACGAGCACGCCAATACAAATCTCCTTCAACTGCATAATTTTAGGATAAGTAATTGTGTCCTTACATTCAAGCTCCATATCTTCAACTACTAATATTTCTCTTCCACATGAGGTCCAAAGGAAATCTATGTTCATTTGGTTCCAAAGTTGGAAGAGCTTCAAAATCATTGTCTAAAAGCTATATCTTCTGTTTTAATCTTCTCCTTCTCCTTTGTTTTGTTGGGAAGTACCAATGGAGATATGAGCAAGAGATGTCTCTGTGTACGATGTTGGCATGGAATATAATAGGCATAGGAACAATGTGGGCTGGAGGACAATACATAGCTCCTTCATGAGCCCAAGCATTTGTTTTCACCTCCTTATCAACCACCTGTAGCTTCTCTGCGTCATAAGGAATATATCCTGGCAAGGATTCAGTTCATCACAATGTGACATGGTTTAAGGTCTTCATATTTCTAGGCAAATACATTAGAATGTTGTTTGAAAAGATTAACATACCTCTCCTTAAAATTTTGTATATCGATATGGATACCGAGTTGTTGTTCGCGTAAATTCAATTGTTTAACTTCACTTTCAACTAGGCAATCTTTAAGGTATCTAAACAAGTTCAATGGATATGTATGACTACTTTATTCCATTTCATAGCCACTTTAACCCCCAAATAGGGTTTTCGGCATGGCTTCCTCAATTCAAACTCATTATCATGGACCCTTGCTTTCAAAAAAGCCCATTCACATTTCAATATTCTTCCACACACTATGCCTTACCACGTTCCTTTTGCAACATTAAGTGTAAAGGCTAGTTTTAATACTTTTAAACTATAAAAAAATCTCAATATTAAAAGATTCCAATATTACTTCTTTAGATAACGTGAAGCCACATTATGCTTAATGAAGCATGATAAGGAAACTAGATTGGGGTATTTCCATATTACTTCTTTAGATAACGTGAAGCCACATTATGCTTAATGAAGCATGATAAGGGAACTAGATTGTGGTGTGTTGTATGGCATTTAAAGTGTATTATTTAATTTTTATTTATATGTGGGAGATAATTAGCAAGGAGGTGTACATTAATTTGTTTTTTTGGGATTTAATATATATTAAGTAATAGATTTAAATTTCATTAAAAAAAAATGAGAATAAGAACTAAACTATATCAAAAGTCGTCACTCGATAGCAGCCGTACCTAGCACATAACAAAGTAGCACACGCAAATCCTTGCAAAGTTATTGCAAGGAATTATGTGCTTCGTGCATGTTCGTTATACGCCAGAAATCAGTTTTTAGTTTACTCAACAATTCGGAGTTAAAGCTTCCGCATTAAGGTGTTTTAACGTTATTTAATCATTGTGAACAGTGCATATGTAGTAAGGTTGTTAAAAGAAAATTAAGAAATTAACGAGTCCTAAAAATGAGGTGGAAGGAAGTTGGACCTCCCATATAAATGAACAACTTTGTTAACCCATCTCTGTGTGGGAAGATTCCTGTACACAAGGCCGAGGCTGGTGGGAGCGCAGAAGATCGTCGGAAGCTGCTGTACGTTGTTGGAGTGCAGACGATCATCGTCGGTTCCGATACGCATAAATTATATCAGAAGCCCCCGTAAGTTGTAGCAGTTTTTATGAAAGGTTTCCTGAGTATATATATATATATTTTTCTTTATCCAAATTGA
Source organism: Pinus taeda (assembly GCA_000404065.3). Taxonomy (NCBI): domain Eukaryota; kingdom Viridiplantae; phylum Streptophyta; class Pinopsida; order Pinales; family Pinaceae; genus Pinus; species Pinus taeda. The sequence continues at coordinate 48,857 of APFE030812648.1, read as the reverse complement.
ATATTTTGACCATGAATGATTTTAGTTGCAATATAGATTATTTCTTTCCTTCTTTCTTTTTTTCTGCAAATTCAATATTATGACAACGAATGAATGATTTTTGTTGCAATATAGATTCTTTCTTTCTTTTTCTGCAAATTCAATATTATGACAACGAATGAATGATTTTTGTTGCAATATAGATTCTTTCTTTCTTTTTCTGCAAATTCAATATTATGACAACGAATGAATGATTTTTGTTGCAATATAGATTCTTTCTTTCTTTTTCTGCAAATTCAATATTATGACAACGAATGAATGATTTTTGTTGCAATATAGATTCTTTCTTTCTTTTTCTGCAAATTCAATATTATGACAACGAATGAATGATTTTTGTTGCAATATAGATTCTTTCTTTCTTTTTCTGCAAATTCAATATTATGACAACGAATGAATGATTTTTGTTGCAATATAGATTCTTTCTTTCTTTTTCTGCAAATTCAATATTATGACAACGAATGAATGATTTTTGTTGCAATATAGATTCTTTCTTTCTTTTTCTGCAAATTCAATATTATGACAACGAATGAATGATTTTTGTTACTATATAGATCTGTCTCGGCCACCCATTTTGCTTCAATGGCATATATTAATGGCGAGCAAAGTGCAGACGGAACTTCACCATCCAAAGTGCAGAATGGGTGTACAGAAACACCATCCAAAGTGCAGAATGGGTTACAAAAGCACCATGCAAAGATTATCAGTCACGGACGCCTCAGACGATATACCGTCGGGAAAGAAGAAGCGTAAGTGCAGTTCACGAATCTTCTCTTATAATATATATATATTTTTGTTTTTATATCCTGTTTTGGCTCTAAACAAAGAAATTTGAATAAGCGTAGTTCGTGGATTGAGCCACATTTATGTTCACACGTATCATCCTCCTTTTTTTCCCTTTTTGTTATTTGAATCACTTTCCGTTTGTATATATCTTATTAATTGTCTTTACTTTTTCAGTTGTTATATGTTTTTATAGCTCGATTTTAATAAATTTATTGGCCTTCATGAATTTGAAGTAGTACTTTAAAAATTTTCATAACCTTTTTAAATAAAATATATATATATATATTTTTAATTTTTATTTTAAATGGTTTTAATGAGTATATTAAGTAACATTAATTTTGATAATAAATGGTATTAAAATTTATTGATATTTTTTTACTTGTTTAAACCAGGAATTGATAATTGGGTTCATTAATATAAAATTAATAATAGTTATTAGTAAATTTCCAAACCCTTCTTCTTATTGTGGTGTATGATAATTGGGTTCATTAATATAAAATTAATAATAGTTATTAGTAAATTTCCAAACCCTTCTTCTTATTGTGGTATACAATGTAGTGCTATGTTTCCAAGTAGTGGTTAGTCCACCTAAATGTAGTGCTATGTTCTCATGTTTTTTTTGTTGCCTTATTTCATGTCAAGCTTTGGCTAGATGCATATAAAATTGCCATATCCACTTATACACAAAGATTACACACAAAGATGGCATTAAGGCATACATTTCATATCCACTTACACATAATGATGGATTACACACAAAGATGGCATTAAGGCATACTTTTGATATCCACTTACACATAAAGATGGCATTAAGGCATACTTTTTTGGGGAATGTCCTTTTGCATCAAAAACTATAAGTAGATCACATAAGAGATGATAAGAATAGAGAAGCTAGCATAAGAGATTACAATGGAGTGATTGCTCATAATTAATTCCATGCATAAGTCTCTAAGAATAGAGAAGCCCACATAAGATGATAGTTAAGATAATAGCATAAGGCTTGTAGACTTTCCAATTGTAACTTGTTTTGATATTGAATGGTCATTGGTATGAGTTCCATTGGTATCTATTTTATTAACATGAAATACTTATTCTTGATACTTATTTTGTTGATTCTTATGAACCTTCTTTTTTATTAACATGAATTACTTATTCTTGAGACTTATCTACAACTTACACTCAATCTATGTGATTATCCTAAATTTGTATGAACCTTCTTTGTTATTAATATGAAATACTTATTCTTGAGACTTATCTACAACTTACACTCAATTTATGCGATAAATTTGTGTAGAAAATGAGGGTCTAATATTGTGTACATTAATGTGATTTTGGAATGATATTAAGAAGATAAGCACCACAATAAAGTCATAGCTAGAGTAATGCATTGATTTAGATTTATGTAACTAGCTATTGATTAAGATTTATGTAGCTAGCTAGTTGGAGTAATGTATTTAGCTAGATGGAGTAATGTATTAACATTCATAGATAGAGTAATGCATTGATTTAGATTTATGTAACTAGCTATTCATTTAGATTTATGTAGCTAGCTAGTAGGAGTAATGTATTTAGCTAGATGGAGTAATGTATTAACATCATGATGGTATTTATTTAGTATTTACTATATTCAATATTATCATGTCATTGAAAAGTTCCATCTCAATTTCTTTGCAAAAACTTACACTCATCCATGCAACACACTCATCTATCTAAATTTCTTTTCAATAAATCAACAACTTACACTCATCCATTGCACTACTACTACACTCATCTATCTCAATTTCAGTATTTTATACTATATTCAATATTATCATGTCATTGAAAAGTTCCATCTCAATTTCTTTTTGATAAATCGAACTTCTTACACTCATCTATCTCAATTTCTTTTCAATAAATCAACAACTTACACTCACTCATTGCACTACTACTACACTCATCTATCTCAATTTCTTTCCAATAAATCAACAACTTACACTCATCCATTGCACTACTACTACACTCATCTATCTCAATTTCTTTTCAATAAATCAACAACTTACACTCATCCATTGCACTACTACTACAGTCATATATCTCAATTTATTTTCAATAAATCAACAACTTGCACTCATCCATTGCACTACTACTACACTCATCTATCTCAATTTCTTTTCAATAAATCATCAACTTACACTCATCCATTTCATTCTTGTCACTACTATTTTTCATTCTCATTTTTTATTCTCATTATCATTGTCTCACACGTTTGGGTTAGAAAGGTCCCAAGGTTACATGGAAAAATTTCTGCACTAAAATCATTTGCATTCTCATCACTACTATTTGCATTCTCATTGTCTCACACGTTTGGGTTATTAAAGTGGTTACATGGAAAATTTTCTACACTAAAATCATTTGCACTACTACTTGCATTCTCATCACTACTATTTGTATTCAAGGTTACATGGAAAAATTTATGCACTAAAATCATTTGCACTACTACTAGCATTCTCATCATTACTATTTTCTTTCTCATTTCATATTCTCATTATCATTGTCTTACATGTTTGGTTTAGTAAGGTCCCTACTACTTGCATTCTCATCACTACTATTTGCATTCTCATTTTTTATTCTCATTATCATTGTCTCACATGTTTGGGTTAGAAAGGTCCCAAGGTTACATGGAAAAATTTCTGCACTAAAATCATTTGCATTCTCATCACTACTATTTGCATTCTCATTTATTATTCTCATTATCATTGTCTCACATGTTTGGGTTAGTAAGGTACCAAGGTTACATGGAAAAATTTCTGAACTAACTTGCACTACTACTTGCATTCTCATCACTACTATTTCCAATTTCATTTCTTATTCTCATTATCATTGTCTCACATGTTTGGGTTAGTAAGGTCCCAATATTACATGGAAAAGTTTTGTTACAATGGGTTCTTTTGTTGTAGAATCACTTCCCTTTAAAATTCACTACTTTTAATTGTGAATTTCATTTTTATAAATAATGTGACACTAATATCATTTTCTAAAATCACTTACACTACTACTTTCATTCTCATCACTACTATTTGCATTGTACTACTACTTGCATTCTCATCACTACTATTTCCAATTTCATTTCTTATTAAATAATGTGACACTAATATCATTTTCTAAAATCACTTACACTACTACTTGCATTCTCATCACTACTATTTGCATTGTACTACTACTTGCATTCTCATCACTACTATTTCCAATTTCATTTCTTATTCTCATTATCATTGTCTCACATGTTTGGGTTAGTAAGGTCCCAATGTTACATGGAAAAGTTTTGTTACAATGGGTTCTTTTGTTGTAGAATCACTTCCCTTTAAAATTCACTACTTTTAATTGTGAATTTCCTTTTTATAAATAATGTGACACTAATATCATTTTCTAAAATCACTTGCACTACTACTTTCATTCTCATCACTAATATTTGCATTGTACTACTACTTGCATTCTCATCACTACTATTTCCAATTTCATTTCTTATTCTCATTATCATTGTCTCACATGTTTGGGTTAGTAAGGTACCAATATTACATGGAAAAGTTTTGTTACAATGGGTTCTTTTGTTGTAGAATCACTTCCCTTTAAAATTCACTACTTTTAATTGTGAATTTCCTTTTTATAAATAATGTGACACTAATATCATTTTCTAAAATCACTTGCACTACTACTTTCATTCTCATCACTACTATTTGCATTGTCATTTCCCTATTATCACTACTATTTGCATTGTCATTTCCTCCCTATTACTGGCATCTCATCACTATTATTTGCATTCTCATTATCATTGTGGCATCTCATCACTACTATTTGCATTCCCATTATCATTGTCTCACACGTTGCATTCTCATTATCATTGTCTCACACGTTTGGGATAGTGAAATTCACACCTTTTTCCTTTTTATAAATAATGTGACACTAATATCATTTCTAAAATCATTTGCACTACTATTTTAATTATCATTTGTTATTTTCATTATCATTGTCTCACATGTTTGGGATAGTAAGATCCCTACTACTTCATTATCATCATTTGTTATTCTCATTATCATTGTCTCATATGTTTGGGAAGGTAAGTCCCTACTACTTGCATTCTCATCACTATTATTTGCATCCTCATTTGTTATTCTCATTATCATTGTCTCACATGTTTGGGTTAGTATTTGCATTCTTATTATCATTTTGGCATCTCATCACTACTATTTGCATTCTCATTATCATTGTCTCACACGTTTGGGATAGTGAAATTCACACCTTTTTCCTTTTTATAAATAATGTGACACTAATATCATTTTCTAAAATCATTTGCACTACTATTTTAATTATCATTTGTTATTTTCATTATCATTGTCTCACATGTTTGGGATAGTAAGATCCCTACTACTTCATTATCATCATTTGTTATTCTCATTATCATTGTCTCATATGTTTGGGAAGGTAAGTCCCTACTACTTGCATTCTCATCACTATTATTTGCATCCTCATTTGTTATACTCATTATCATTGTCTCACATGTTTGGGTTAGTATTGTGTTAGTAACGACCCAAGGTTACATGGAAAAAATTCTTCACTAAAATCCTTTGCACTTGCTACTTGCATTCTCATAACTACTATTTTCATTCTCATTTTTTATTCTCATTATCATTGTCTAGTAAGATCCCAAGCTTACATGGAAAAATTTTGTATCATTGTCTAGTAAGATCCCAAGCTTACATGGAAAAATTTTGTACAACGGGTTTTGTATCATTATCATCATTTGAAGCTCTTATTCTCATAGGTTGGCTGATTAGACTTATATTCACTTGGTTGGTTGAACTTTCATTTTGTTCTCTTGAGATAGGTTGGTTCATTAGACTTATATTCACTTGGTTGGTTGCACTTTCATTTTTTTCTCTTGAGATAGGTTGGTTCATTGGACTTATATTCACTTGGTTGGTTGCATTTTCATTTTGTTCTCTTGAGATAGGTTGGTTCAATAGAATTTTATTCTTGATTGGTTGCACTTTCATTTTGTTCTCTTGATAGGTTGGTTCATTAGACTTATATTCACTTGGTTGGTTGCACTTTCATTTTGTCCTCTTGAGATATGTGTTTTTATAGCCTTAATATGTTCTCATCAATACTATTTTCCTAAGTTCCCAAGCTTACATGGAAAAAATTTGTACATTGGGTTTTGTATCATTGTCATATTTTGAAGCTCTTGGTCTCATAGGTTGATTGATCACTTGGTTGATTGCACTTTCATTTCTTATTCTCATTATCATTGTCTTACATGTTTGGGTTAGTAAGGTCCCAAGCTTACATGGAAAATTTTTGTACAAATGGGTTTTGTATCATTATCATCATTTCAAGCTCTTGTTCTCATAAGTTGGTTGGTTGGACTTATATTCACTTTTAGTTGCACTTTAATTTTGTTCTCTTGAGATAGGTTAGTTCATTAGACTTATATTCACTTGATTGGTTCTTTCATTTTGTTCTTAGGTTGGTTCATTAGACTTGGTTGGTTGCACTTTCATTTTGTTCTCTTGAGATGTGTTTTAATAACCTTAATATGTTCTCATCACTAATATTTTCATTCTCATTTTTTATTCTTATTATCATTGTCTCACATGTTTGGGTTAGTAAGGTCCCAAGCTTACATGGAAAAAATTTGTACAATGGGTTTTGTATCATTATCATATTTTGAAGCTCTTGTTCTCATAGGTTGATTGATCACTTGGTTGGTTGCACTTTCATTTGTTATTCTCATTATCATTGTCTCACATGTTTGGGTTAGTAAGGTCCCAAGCTTACATGGAAAATTTTTGTACAAATGGGTTTCGTATCATTATCATCATTTCAAGCTCTTGTTCTCATAGGTTGGTTGATTGGACTTATATTCACTTGGTTGGTTCACTTTAATTTTTTTCTCTTGAGATAGGTTAGTTCATTAGACTTATATTCACTTGATTGGTTCTCTCATTTTGTTCTTAGGTTGGTTCATTAGACTTATAATCACTTGGTTGGTTGCAATTTCATTTTGTTCTCTTGAGATGTGTTTTAATAACCTTAATATGTTCTCATCACTACTATTTTCATTCTCATTTTTTATTCTCATTATCATTGTCTCACATGTTTGGGTTAGTAAGGTCCCAAGCTTACATGGAAAAAATTTCTACATATTTTGAAGCTCTTGTTCTCATAGGTTGATTGATCACTTGGTTGGTTGCACTTTCATTTGTTATTCTCATTATCATTGTCTCACATGTTTGGGTTAGTAAGGTCCCAAGCTTACATGGAAAAATTTTGTACAAATGGGTTTTGTATCATTATCATCATTTCAAGCTCTTTCTCATAGGTTGGTTGATTGGACTTATATTCACTTGGTTGGTTCACTTTAATTTTGTTCTCTTGAGATAGGTTAGTTCATTAGACTTATATTCACTTGATTGGTTCTCTCATTTTGTTCTTAGGTTGGTTCATTAGACTTATAATCACTTGGTTGGTTGCACTTTCATTTTGTTCTCTTGAGATGTGTTTTAGTAACCTTAATATGTTCTCATCACTACTATTTTCATTCTCATTTTTTATTCTCATTATCATTGTCTCACATGTTTGGGTTAGTAAGGTCCCAAGCTTACATGGAAAAAATTTGTACAGTATCATTATCATATTTTGAAGCTCTTGTTCTCATAGGTTGATTGATCACTTGGTTGGTTGCACTTTCATTTTTTATTCTCATTATCATTGTCTCACATGTTTGGGTTAGTAAGGTCCCAAGCTTACATGGAAAATTTTTGTACAAATGGGTTTTGTATCATTATCATTATTTCAAGCTCTTGTTCTCATAGGTTGGTTGATTGGACTTTTATTCACTTGGTTGGTTTCACTTTAATTCACTTGGTTGATTGGACTTATATTCACTTGGTTGGTTGCACTTTAATTTTGTTCTCTTGAGATAAGTTGGTTCATTAGACTTATATTCACTTGATTGGTTGCACTTTCATTTTGTTCTTAGGTTCCTTCATTAGAATTATATTCACTTGGTTGGTTTCACTTTCATTTTGTTCTATTGAGATATGTGTTTTAATAACCTTAATATGTTCTCATCACTACTATTTTCATTCTCATTTTTTATTCTCATTATCATTGTCTCACATGTTTGGGTTAGTAAGGTCCCAAGCTTACATGGAGAAAATTTGTATAGTGGGTTTTGTATCATTATCATATTTTGAAGCTCTCGTTCTCATAGGTTGGTTGATCACTTGGTTGGTTGCACTTTCATTTTTTTCTCTTGAGATAGGGAGTTTTTTTCTCTTGAGATAGGTTGGTTCATTAAACTTATGTTCACTTGGTTGGTTGCACTTTCATTTTGTTCTCTTGAGATATGTGTTTTAATTGCCTTAATATTTTTTTATCACTACTATTTTCATACTCATTTGTTATTCTCATTATCATTTTCTCACATGTCTAGGTTAGTAAGGTCCCATGCTTACATGGAAAAATTTTGTACAGTGGGTTTTGTAATATTATATGTTGAATCTTCATTTATTATAATACACAATGTTGAATTTCATTGTATGTTGAATCTTCATTGATTGTAACATTTTATCAACCCCCTTAATGTATAAATTTTTCTCATATACATTTAATCTTATTTATTTTCATGATAAAAAATAAATATTTTATGAAAAATGTGGTGAACACATGATGTTGAATCTTCATTGGTAGGTCACATCTTCACTTTCCATATTTAAGTATCTCCATTAATATGTAAAGTGCCATTTGCATAATATGCTCTTTCTAAATGACCCCCTTAATATATAGTTTTTTCTCATATACATTTAATCTGATTTATTTTCATGATAAGAAATAATTATTTTATGAAAAATGTTGTGAACACATGATGTTGAATCTTCATTGGATGTTGAATCTTCATTATAACATTGTAAGTCACAATGTTGAATCTTCATTGGATATTGAATCTTCATTGGTTATAACATGTTTAATCTTCAGTGATTATCGTAACTGTAGAATCTTCATCACAATGTTGAATCTTCATTGGATGTTGAATCTTCATTTGTTATAACATTTTGAATCTTCATTGGTTAAATGTTATTTGTTATAACATATTGAATCTTCATTGGATGTTGATTTTTCATTTCGAATAATAGAGTGGTTGAACCATTCTATCTTGAATTCGAATAAAGAATGGTTTGAACCATTCTCTCTTAATTTTTTTCCCAACTTGATGATGCCGGGTCAATTGTATCTTTCGTTATCCATTATTCAAATTTTCATTCTATCCATTTGCATAACATCATAACTCACAAATGTTGAATTTTCATTTTCTATCCAATTTGTTCTATTGTATATTTCGTTTCATTATTCAAATTTTCATTCTATCCATTTGCACGGTCAATTGTATCTTTCGTTACATTTTCAAATTTCATTCTATCCATTTGCATAACATCATAACTCACAATGTTGAATTTTCATTTTCTATCCAATTTGTTCTATTGTATATTTTGTTTCATTATTCAAATTTTCACTCTATCCATTTCCATAACATCGTAACTCACAATGTTGAATTTTCATTTTTTATCCAATTTGTTTTGAATCTTCATTGGTTATAACATCGTAATAATATTACATTATTCAAATTTTCATTCTATCCATTTGCATAACATCATAACTCACAATGTTGAATTTTCATTTTCTATCCAATTTGTTCTATTGTATATTTTGTTTCATTATTCAAATTTTCACTCTATCCATTTCCATAACATCGTAACTCACAATGTTGAATTTTCATTTTTTATCCAATTTGTTTTGAATCTTCATTGGATGTTGAATCTTCATTGGTTATAACATCGTAATAATAGAATGGTTGAACCATTCTCATTCTCTCTTTACTAAACCTTCTCTAACATTTATGTAACAATTTTCATTTTCTTTAACCCAATTTGTTTGATATTCATTACAGATGGTTGAAATATTCATTGTGGTTTATAACCTCGTAAATAGAATGGTTGAACCATTCTCATTCTCTCTTACTATCCATTTGCATAACATTGTAACTCACAATGTTGAATTTTCATTTTCTATCCAATTTGTTTTAATTTGATCCTTTAAATTGTGATTTAAGATAATCTTCATTGGATGTTGAATCTTCATTGCTTATAACATAGAATCTTCATTGGTTATAACACTAGAATCTTCATTGGTTATAACACTGTAATAGTAGAATGGTTATCTTCATTGGTTATAACATAGAATCTTCATTGGTTATAACATTGTAATAGTAGAATGGTTGAACCATTCTCTTGATTTTTCATTTCGAATAATAGTAGAATGGTTATCTTCATTGGTTATAACATAGAATCTTCATTGGTTATAACATTGTAATAGTAGAATGGTTGAACCATTCTCTTGATTTTTCATTTCGAATAATAGAATGGTTGAACCAGAATGGTTGAAACCATTCTCTCTTGAATTCGAATAATAGAATGTTGGACCATTTTCTTTAATTTTTTTCCCAACTTTGAACCATTCTCTTCTTAATTTTTTCCCAACTTTGATGAATGCGGTCAATCTTATTCTTCATTACATTACAAATTTTCATTCTATCCATTTGCATAACAATCTTATCCTTCGTTACATTATTCAAATTTTCATTCTATCCATTTGCATAACATCATAACTGAGAATGTTGAATTTTCATTTTTTTTCATTTTCTATCCAATTTGTTCTATTGTATATTTTTCATTTTTTTCATTTTCTATCCAATTTGTTCTATTGTATATTTCGTTTCATTATTCAAATTTTCATTCTATCCTTTTGAAAGTTTTCATTCTATCCATTTGCATAACATCATAACTCACAATGTTGAATTTTCATTTTCTATCCAATTTGTTCTATTGTATATTTCGTTTCATTATTAAAATTTTGATTCTATCCATTTGCATAACATCATAACTCACAATGTTGAATTTTCATTTTTTATTCAATTTGTTTTGAATCTTCATTGGTTAGAACATCGTAATAATAGAATGGTTGAACCATCAATTTTCATTTTCTATCCAATTTGTTTTGAATATTAATTGGATGTTGAATATTCATTGGTTATGAACCATTCTCTCTTACTATCCATTTGCATAACATCGTAACTCACAATGTTGAATTTTCATTTTCTATCCAATTTGTTTTAATTTGATCCTTTAAATTGTGATTTAAGATAATCTTCATTGGATGTTGAATCTTCATTGGTTATAACATAATCTTCATTGGATGTTGAATCTGTAGGTTAACGACCCTTAATATATATATTTTTTCTCATATACATTTAATCTTTTTTTTTTTGTAAGCTGAGGTGGTGCCATTTTCTATTATCAAAAAGAAAACCACTGCAAGTAAATATAACCATAAACCTTATCTTCATTGGATGTTGAATATGTAGGTTAACGACCCTTAATATATATATTTTTTCTCATATACATTTAATCTTTTTTTTTTAAGCTGAGGTGGTGCCATTTTCTATTATCAAAAAGAAAACCACTACAAGTAAATATAACCATAAACCTTATGCATGGCTAAAAAACAAAACAAAAATCTACAGTAACTTCATCAAGGACATGCCTTTCTTTATTGTTCCTAAGCATTCTCTGGTTGCTTTTTCTCCTTTTTGATCATCACGCCGCTTGCCTCAAGATATGTTGTTGCAGGTCCTCCAGCTGCTTGTCTTGCATGAGAAGAGTGATTACAGTATTCTTCAATATTCTTCAGTTCTTTCTTCAAATTCAGAATTCCCTGTGACAATTCGGCCATTTCCACCGCTATCTGTTCCATGGCTTTGGCCGTGAGCCTCTTCATGACCCAATACAGGTGCAGCGACTGTTTGTGTAGAGTCATTGTTCCTCGGGTATGCCCTGGGCCAGACAGGAGACTTATCCAATCTTCCATCTCATCCTCTGACTGGGCCTGGATGGCCTCTTCCTCCCAATGCTCAATAATTATTTTAATTTTTGGATTAGTTTTCTCACTATATTCTCTCTCTGCAATCCTGACCCTGGTTTCTATGGTCTGCCTACTCTGTCTTCCCCCATCTCCCATCTTCATCTCCTCGTCCTCCTCGTTGCTTTCGCGGCACCAACGCCCCCTTCTGCTGCGTCCTTCCGCCACTCCCTGTCCTCTCTGGCCTCCTCTTCCACTACGTCCTCTCCCTCTCTTGTGTCTTCCCCTTCCCCCTTCTATTTCAGTCTTCGGGCTCCCTTCTTCATCCTCCCCAATTCCTGTCGCTGCTCTGTTTCGTCCATTTTTCCTAATTTCCTGCGCGGACTTCTCCAGGCCCTCCGTCATATCCTCGCTCTCTCCTTCCGAGAGATCATAGACAGGGATGTCATGCTCTAGACTTTCCTCCATCTTCCACTTGCCCTTCCTATCCATTTCGTTACCGCCCTGATCTTTGTCCGCTCCACTGCTTCGCATCCATCGCTTCGCTGTCCTGCTACCCTCTGCATCCATGTTCTCCCTGCGTCTGCGATTCCTCTCACTTTCCTCTCGGCTCCCAAGGCTTTCCGTTCCCATCGCAATATAACTCAGCTTAGTGCAACCCTTCCCTGCTGCTCTGCGGTCTTTCCCTCGCATTTTGCTCCGCCACCTTTCCTTCCCGGTCCCTCTCCTCTGCATGACTTTCATACTTAAGCCTCTGTTCATTTCACTGAGCCCGATCCCTGCGCAATCATTCCTTGGGCTTGTCCCTGACATACTGTCCCGTCCACCGTCAAAGGCTCATACCTGGGTGTCCTATCGATCTGCTCCACTATCCTCTCCACCGCTCCACTTACCTGTTGCAATGATATATTGATATTTGCCTGCGATGACTTGCCCTTCCCACCGTCGAGACTTAATTACTTGCCTCTCCACGTTACGCAACCCGATCGGGTGTTCTGTTTTCTCCAGTTCATACCATAGATGCTTCATTATGATCTTGAGTAATTATGTTTTTGAGACCTTCCCAGCTGTGATCCCTTTCTAATGAGGGCCAACTTCTATCTAGACTGTTGTTTGCTTCTTTGCTTCCCTAGTTAGCCAGGAGGTCTGCAGCCTTGTTTCCATTTCGTCGAACATGGTTGATTATCTTATAATCAATCCTATTTAACAGTTCCGCTATATCTTTGACAATTCCTGTTTTCCTCCATCTTTTGGCCACTTTTTCCCAGCTCTGTTCATCCTTTAGTTTACGCAGCATCCTTATCGTGATCTGTGAGTCCCCTTCAATCTACATGTTCATATAACTGTTTCTGACTGCTATTCTAAGGCCTTGATGGACCGCCCAAAGTTTTGCCTCATTGTTCGTCATCTCGCCTCCCCATTCCGCGTAGACCCACCTAGGTTTTCCTTGTCCATCACGGAAAATACCTCCTAGGCCTGCCGAGCCAGGGTTCCCTTTCGACGCTCCATCGAATTTTGGTTTGATGGAGTATATCCCGGGGTATCTGAATTGGTTGGGACTTTGGGCTTGAGGATTGCCTTTCTTCTCTTTTCTAGGATAAATCATGCTGAATTCTAAGTTAAGTTTCGAAGCTATTCTACCTTCTGCTTGGTCCATCTTCCAGTCTTCCTCATCCCAAGTGTCTGAGAGAACAGTTTCTTTGATTGCTTTGCTTATTTCCTCCCAAACTCTTTCAGGTCTACTGCTTCGCCCCCTGAATATTCTTCTATTGCGTTCCTTCCAGATAAACCAAATCACAAAGCCTACCGCTAAATTCCATATTCTTCTTACAACTTTGCTGTGAAATTGGCCTAAACCCCATTGCATAATGGTATTCTGTATACTACTAGGGTCTCTCATTGTCCTTCCAAATAGTGATCTAATCTTTTCCCAAACACTTTCAGCATAAGGGAAATTATTTAAAAGGTGTTCTTGATTTTCCATTTCACTGTTGTAGAGACTACATCTTGATGGTCTGTGGTATCCTCTCTTTAGGATTTTATCCCATGTTAGGATCCTTCCTTTACTGACCAGCCAGGCGAAGATTGTGATTTTTGGCCAACATTTCCTTCCCAAATCTTCCTCTAGTCTATGTCTCCCTCTTCTCGGTTTTACTTTGTTGTCAGATAGTAGGCCTTTTTTACTGTAAATGTCCCTTTCATTGATCTGCCCCATCTGAGGATGTCGTCCCTTGTCCTGCTTTTTATCTTTCTCAGATCCACTTCTTTAAGGTAATTTTCTTCTAGCTCTACGTTTAGGCCTTTTTTACTGTAAATGTCCCTTTCATTGATCTGCCCCATCTGAGGATGTCGTCCCTTGTCCTGCTTTTTATCTTTCTCAGATCCACTTCTTTAAGGTAATTTTCTTCTAGCTCTACGTTTATGTTCTCACACCATTCTCCTGGTTTCCTCCAGGTCCTCCATATGCCACTGCTCTCCTCAACTTTCCAGTAATCTCTAACATACTCCATCCCTACCCTTTGCGCTCTCTGTTGGATCTCTTGAAGGGTTTGTATTTTTGTCATTTTTCCTTTTTGCTGCCACCCGTCCTCCCAAAAATTTGCATTGTTTCCTCCCTGAATCTCCCAAAAGGCGTGCTGGTTGACCACATCTCTGTTCTGACTTGCTAGGGTCCATATGGAGGACCCTTTTGGGGTTTCTTCAATTCTTAATTTATGTTGTTGATTCTGGCATATTATATTTTAATTCCCATATTATCTTCCACACATCCTTTCCTCCTTGTAACCATCTCCACCATAATTTTGCGCCCAAGATCCTGTTTAGCATTTCAAGATCTCTGACACCCAATCCTCCCTCCTCCTTTCTTTGGATCAGATTTTTCCACGAAACTAAGGCACATTTCCTCTGTTGTTTCGGTCCTCCCCAAATGAACTTCCCAAATATCTCCCTTAATTTTGTGCATACTCCTTTCGGTGTTGCTCTGATGGACAACGGGTATATGGGAATTGATTGCAGGACTAACTTTAGCAAGACTATTCGACTAGCTATATTCAGGGATCTGAAGGACCAGTTTGTGAGCGGTCTCTTGATTTTATCAATAAATTCCTGCCAGTTTTTCATTCGGGTGGGGTGTATGTCCATCTGGTTCCCTAGATACTTAGTCGGGAGGTCCCCCTGTCTGAAGCCCAAGGTTCTAGTGAGATGAGCTTTGATGGCCTCTGGAGTGTTGAAAATAAATGTACAGGAATTTTCCTTATTAATCTCTATTCCTGAAGCTTCCATGAATATATCCAAGAATTCCTTGATCGTCCTGACCTCTCTGATGCTAACTTCCCCAAATAACATTATGTCATCAACAAACTGTTGATGCGTTATAGTCAGATTGTTTCCCCAGGGTTTTAATCCTCTGATCTTCTTTTTCCTAATCTCTCTTTTGATAATTCTCCCGAGTCCTTCTGCTGCTAAAATAAAGAGAAAGGGTGATATCGGATCACCTTGCCTTATACCCCTTGAGGCGTTAAAAGTCCTTTTTGGGTTGCCATTTACCAGAATTGAGAAGATTGGGGTTGAAATCATGCTAAATATCCATTCAATCCATCTCTTTTCGAAACCATACGCTTCCAACACCATACGAAGGTATCTCTAGCTCAGGCGATCATAGGCCTTTGAGAGGTCTAGTTTTATCATCATTCCCCTCTGCTTTTTTTGGTTTAGGGAATGTATCATCTCCTAAGTAACCACTAAACCATCCAATATTTGTCGTCCCTCGACAAAACCCGTTTTCTCTGGGGATGTGATGTTCGGAAGAAGAGGTTTCAACCTTTTCGCTATCAGAGTAGCAATGATCTTATAAATAACATTACACAGGGCTATTGGGCGAAATCCTTGAGCTTCCTCAGAGCTATTACTTTTAGGAATCAGAGTTAAAAAGGTTGAGTTAATACCTGGCCATATCTTTTGCTTCAAGCGAGATTCTTCGACAGCTTCCAAGACTTCCTACCCCATGAAATTCCAACCTGCCTGATAAAATTCGACTGTGAAACCATCTGGTCTCGGTGCTTTACCTTTTTTCATGTTCATGACCACCTCCTCAACCTCTTCCATCGTAGCTGCACAGATTAGAGCCTTGTTTTGTTCTGCTGTTATTAATTTTGGAATCTCCTTGCATATTTGTTCTATTGCTTCTCCTTTGTCATCCTGAGTTTCGGTGAGGATCCCTTTATGGTACTCCACTAATACTCTTTCTATTCCTTCTTGTTCGACTACCCGCTCTCCTTCTGCAGTTTTAATTGAGAAGATTCGATTTCTCTGTCTATTTTGTATCTTGATGAAAGAATTTTGTATTCCTCTCGCCTTCTCGCAGCCAGTTTATCCTTGAATTTTTCCTCCACATGATCTCCTCCTGCTTTCTTCTTTCTTCCAGCTGGTTTATTATTCTTCCCTCTTCTTTGCTCCGTTCTTCATCCCTTCCTTCTAGGATAATTTGCTGTTGAATATCCTCCATTTCCTTTTCCAGTTTTTGTTTTTCCTCCATGATGTGCCCGAATTCTTCTCTATTCCACTTTCTAATTTTTCCTTTTATTTCCTTGAGCTTCAATTGGAATGTGTGCATTTTTCCTTTCCCTCTAACTTGACTCTGAGTCCACCATTCTTCCACTTTATGAAGGAAAACTGGGTTTCTGAGCCAAAAAGCCTCAAATCCGAAAGGTTTCTTGCCTTTTTTTTTCTTTATATCAATTTCTAAGCGGATCGGCCAATGGTCTGAGCCTAGGCTCGGAAGGATTTTCGCCTCTATAAAAACATCCCTGTTCAGAATTTGTTCCGATAGGAGAAACCTATCTAACTTTGATGCTATCTAGTTCCTCCCACCCCTCCTGTTATTCCAGGTGAACACGCCATTTGTTGTTGGGGTATCCACTAGTCTTAGTTCTGTTATAAGCTCGTTAAAATCCTCATACTCTGGTCCTGTCTTCTGATGCTGCCTCTTTTCTCTCCTAGATCGCGGATCAAATTAAAATATCTGCCAACTATCCATAAGTTATCACAGATTATTCGCCTTACTGCCTGTATATTCCTAAGGAATTCTTTCCGTCCCCTGGGTAAGTGAGGACCATAAACCCCGGAAATGAGGATTCTTTCCATCATTCCTGCCAGCCTAAACACTCCAGAAAGTATTCTGGGGAGGCTGATCCAGCTTTCAAAAATAACCTCCTCTCTATTCCATAAATTCGCTAAACCTCTAGCTGAACCCACCGCGTCTTGAGCCATTACTTCATACTTTGGTCTCATCTTTTCCAAAATTCCTTGTAGCTGTTGCTAATCCATTTTTGTTTCCTGAATAATCATTATACTAGGCTTATCCTTCCTCAGTCATTCATTCAGATATCTCTGCTTGCCCTTACTGTTGAGTCCCCTTATGTTCCAGCTTGTAATAATCATTTAAAACTTTTTTAAGGGTTGTTGAAATACCTCTGGCAGAGGTATCACTCTTCCTGAATTAACTAATGTTTCCCCTACTGCTTGAATCGTTTCATTCAATGTTTTCCTCCCTCGTTTCCTTCCGCCTTTGCCACTTCCATCCATTCCTATGTTTTGGGATCCTGGCGTGCCTGATTGGTCTGGTCCAATCTCTGTCATGCCGCCTTTCTTCTCCTTGTATTTTTGAAATTCCTCCTTGTATTGTTGTTTCTGGGATTCTGGGATGAATCTCTCATCTAAGTTTTTCCACTCTTGTAGCAGTTTCTTCATTATCCTTTCTTCTTCGGTCCGATTTTCCTTTTGCTTGTCTGCCCCTTGCATTAGCTGTTCTTCTACAGTCTCCTGGCGCTCTCCCATCTCTACTTCGGCTTCTTTGGTCTGACTGGTATTTTTACTTGAGGTTTCCGTTATGATTTCCATCAGGACATTTTCAGTATCCCCTTCCTCCTGTTTTCCTTCTTTTGTATCCTCCTCCTCGTCTTGAAGGACCTGGAATTTTTTTTTATTCTTAACAGGTATGTTCTTTCCTTTTGGTTGCCCTCTTCGTCCCTCTGGACGCGGTTTTTGTCTTCTTTGGACTTCCTTAAAACCTCTCTCTCCTGCCTCAGGTCCTTTTGTTTTTCTTCTTTCTTCTTCCATAATTCTTGTGGTCTCTCCTTCTTTGTTTTGCGGGCATTCCCTAAATAGATGGTCGTACTCATGACACCTGCGGCATTTGAAGGGAATGTGCTCATAATCTATTGGTTGTTGCCAGATTTCATCATGGGGAATGTGCTCATAATCTATTGGTTGTTTCCAGATTTCATCATGGTATTCCACTTCTACAAATTCTGGTAAAGGTTCTGCTATATTCATGTATACAGATCCTTGCATAGGATGTGAATTTTCCCCTTTTAGTCGATTCTACTACTTTGACAAAAGCCCCTATCGAGTTTCCAATTCCTTCCAGAATCTCAGGGTGCCAGAATTCTGTTGGTAACCCAAACAGCCTTACCCATATGGGTGCTGCCAGTAGTTTTTCTACTTCTGGGTTGTATCTCTCTTCTGAGTGTCTCATAAATAAACCAACATTATTCATGAAGTAAGGTCCTTCCTCAAATATTCTCTCCTTATCTTCAAGGTTTGCAAAAATGGCTGTAAAAAAACCCTTGGCTCCCAATTTCAGGTCAACATGTCCTTTTGGTTTCCATCTTAGTTGAATCCATTTTACTAGATCCTTTTCAGAAGGCCAGAATCCTATAAACTTACAGATCAGTGAATGATCTTTCATATAACAGCGATAATCCTCTAGTTTATTGTTTGGGATAACATACCTTGGTCTCTTATGTGCCCTAGGTAGGCATCTGCTCCCCATTCTTGCTTGCCATCGGCTTCCCAGGACTGGTATGTCTTTTTTATTTTTTGGCTGTGGTCCTGTCTGCCCTTCTCCACTAGTTTATCCTGCTACCACATTTTTGAAGGAAGGGATCTCTCCCCTCCCTTGATTCCACTCCATGGCTTCCTTCAGTCCCGTCTGGTTTTTTATTCCTCTCCACCTGCCTCTTGTTCCTGTTTAGCTCTCCCCACGGCTAATTAGGGCCTCCTTTCTCCTTTCAGACCTTCGTTCCTCCCGATCTCCATGCTGGTGCGCCGTCGTCCCAAAACCCTAACCCTTCTTATATACATTTAATCTTATTTATTTTCATCATAAAAAATAAATATTTTATGAAAATGTGGTGAGCACATTATGTTGAATCTTCATTGGTAGGTTACATCTTCACTTTCCATATGTAAGTTTCTCCATTAAGATTTAACACTACTCTAAGTAAAGTTGTCATTTGCATAATACATTCTTTCTAAATGTTTTAACATCTTAACTCACATTGAATCTTTGTTGGTTGAATCTTTATTATATGTGAGTTTCTGCATTAAGATTTAACACTATTCTAAGTAAAGTTGTCATTTGCATAATACACTCTTTCTAAATGTTTTAACAGAGTAACTCACATTGAATCTTTGTTGGTTGAATAACTCACATTGAATCTTTGTTGGTTGAATCTTAATCTTATTTATTTTCATGATAAAAATAAATATTTTATGAAAAATGTGGTTAACACATGATATATTTAGCTAAAATGAATTAATATAGATTTTTCTCATATACATCTAATAATTTTTATTTCATGATAAGAAACAAATATTTATGAAAAATGTGGTGAAAAAACTTTCTATATGTAAGTTTCTCCATTAAGATTTAACACTACTAATCTTAGCTAGTTGTAGCTCACGTTGAATCTTCGTTAACACTACTAATCTTTGTTGGTTGTGACTCACGTTGAATCTTTATTGAATCTTTGTTGGTTGTAGCTCACATTGAATCTTCGTTAGTTGGTTGTAGCTCATGTTGAATCTTTGTTGAATCTTTGTTAACACTAGTAATCTTTGTTGGTTGTTGGTTGTGGCTCACATTGACTCTTCATTGAATCTTAAATATTCTATGTAAAATGTGGTGAACACATGATGTTGAAGATCAACCTCTTAATAGATATTTAAATTTAGATAAAATAAATTAATATATATTTTTCTCATGTACATTTAATCTTTTTTATTTTCATGATAAAAAATAAATATTTTATGAAAAATGTGGTGAACACATGATGCTGAATCTTCATTGGTAGGTCACATATTCACTTTCCATAAGTAAGTTTCCCCATTAACATTTAACACTACTTAAGTAAAGTGCAATGTTGAATCTTCATTGGATTTTGAATCTTAATTGGTTATAACATGTTGAATCTTCATTGGATTTTGAATCTTAATTGGTTATAACATGTTGAATCTTCATTGAATGTTGAATATTCATTGGTTAAATGTTATAACATCGTAACTCACAATGTTGAATCTTCATTGGATATTGAATCTTCATTAGTTATGACATGTTGAATCTTCATTGGATGTTCAATCTTTTTTGGTTATAACATGTTGCATCTTCATTGGTTATAACATCATAACTGTAGGTCATATTTTTCGCATATACATTTAATCTTATTCATTTTCGTGATAAAAATAAATATTTTATGTAAAATGTGGTGAACACATGATGTTGAATCTTCATTCTTCATTGAATCTTAAATATTTTATGTAAAATGTGGTGAACACATGATGTTGAATCTTTTATCAACCTCTTAATAGATATTTAAATTTAGATAAAATAAATTAATATAGATTTTTCTCATGTACATTTAATCTTTTTTTTTCATGATAAAAAATAAATATTTTATGAAAAATATGGTGAACACATGATGTTGAATCTTCATTGGATTTTGAATCTTAATTGGTTATAACATGTTGAATCTTCATTGAATGTTGAATATTCATTGGTTAAATGTTATAACATCGTAACTCACAATGTTGAATCTTCATTGGATATTGAATCTTCATTGGTTATGACATGTTGAATCTTCATTGGATGTTCAATATTTTTTGGTTATAACATGTTGCATCTTCATTGGATGTTTAATCTTCATTGGTAATAACATCATAATTGTAGGTTATCGACCCCCTTAATATATATATTTTTCTCATATACATTTAATCTTATTTATTTTCATCAGAAAAAATAAATATTTTATGAAAAATTTGGTGAAGAAATGATGTTGAATCTTCATTGGTAGGTTACATCTTCACTTTTGATATTTAAGTTTCTCCATTAAAATTTAACATTACTCTATGTAAAGTTTCTATTTGCATAACATCATAACTCACAATGTTGAATGTTGAATCTTCATTGGTTATAACATTTCCTTTCATATATATATATTATATATATATATTTATATATATATATATACACACACACACACACACACACATTTACCTTATTTATTTTCATGATAAAAATTTGGTGAACACTGATGTTGAATATTCATTGGTAAGTTATCAACCCCTTAGTATATATTCAGATTTAGCTAAATTAAATTAATATAGATGTTTCTCATATACATTTAATATTTTTTATTTTCATGATAAAAATAAATATTTTATGAGAAGTGTGGTGAACACATGATGTTGAATCTTTTGGATGTAAGTTTCTACATTAATATTTAACATTACTTTAAGTATAGTTGCCATTTGCATAATGTGCTCTTTCTAAATGTTATAACATCGTAACTCACAATGTTGAATCTTCATTTGATGCTAAATCTTCATTAATTTTCATTGGTCATAACATGTTGAATCTTCATTGCTTAACACTACTTTAAGTTGAGTTTCCATTTGCATAATATGTTCTTTCTAAATGTTATAACATTGTAACTCACAATGTTGAATCTTCATTAGATGCTAAATCTTCATTAATCTTCATTGGTTATAACATGTTTAATCTTCATTGGATGTTGAATCTTCATTGGTTAACACTACTTTAAGTAAAGTTTCCATTTGCATAATATTCTTTTTCTAAATGTTATAACATCGTAACTCACAACGTTGAATCTTCATTGGATGTTGAATCTTCATTGGTTATGACATGTTGAATCTTCATTGGTTAGAACATGTTGAATCTTCACTGGATGTAACATGTTTAATCTTCATTGGATGTTGAATCTTCATTGGTTAAATGTTATAACATTGCAACTCACAATGTTGAATCTTCATTGTATCTTGAATCTTCATTGGTTATAACATGTTGAATATTCATAGGTTATAACCTTGTAATTGTAAGCTATAAACCCCCTTAATATATAGATATTTCTCATATACATTTAATCTTATTTATTTTCATCATAAAAAATAAATATTTTATGAAAAATGTGGTGAACACATGATGTTGAAGCTTCATTGGTAGGTTACATATTCAATTTCCTTATGTAAGTTTCATGTTGAATGTTGAATCTTAATTGGTTATAACATAATATTCATTGGATATTGAGTCTTCATTGGTAGGTTACATCTTCACTTTCCATATGTAAGTTTCTCCATTAGATTTAACACTACTCAAGTAAAATTGCCATTTGCATAATACGCTCTTTCTGAATGTTATAACATCTAACTCACAATGTTGAATGTTGAATTTTCATTGGTTATAACATAATCTTCATTGGATGTTGAATCTATAGGTTATCAACAATCTTCATTGGTAGATTACATGTTCACTTTTTATATGTGAATGTTATAACATCTAACTCACAATGTTGAATGTTGAATTTTCATTGGTTATAACATAATCTTCATTGGATGTTGAATCTATAGGTTATCAACAATCTTCATTGGTAGGTTACATGTTCACTTTTTATATGTAAGTTTCTCCATTAAAAGAAAAGTTGCTATTATAACATTGTAACTCTAGAATGTTGAAGATGTTGAATCTTCATTGGTTATAACATAATATCATGATAAAAAATATATATTTTACGAAAAATATGGTGAACACATGATGTTGAATCTTCATTGGTAAGTTATCAACCCCTTAATATCTATTTAAATTTAGCTAAAATAAATTAATATGGATTTTGCTCATGTACATTTGATCTTTTTTATTTTCATGATAAAAAACAAAAAAATTATGAAAGAGGTGGTGAACACATGATGTTGAACCTTCATTGGTAGGTCATATCTTCACTTTCCATATGTAATTTCTCCATTAATATTTAACACTATGTTTTGCATAATATGCTCTTTCTAAATGTTATAACATCGTAATTCACAATGTCGAATCTTCATTGGATGTTGAATAACATCTAACTCACAATGTTGAATGTTGAATTTTCATTGGTTATAACATAATCTTCATTGGATGTTGAATCTATAGGTTATCAACAATATTCATTGGTAGGTTACATGTTCACTTTTTATATGTAAGTTTCTCCATTAAACAAAAATTTGCTATTACAACATTGTAACTCTAGAATGTTGAAGATGTGCTATTACAACATTGTTACTCTAGAATGTTGAAGATGTTGAATCTTCGTTGTTTATAACATAATATCATGATAAAAAATATATATTTTACGAAAAATATGGTGAACACATGATGTTGAATCTTCATTGGTAAGTTATCAACCCCTTAATATATATTTAAATTTAGCTAAAATAAATTAATATGGATTTTTCTCATGTACATTTGATCTTTTTTATTTTCATGATAAAAAACAAAAAATTTATGAAAGAGGTGGTGAACACATGATGTTGAATCTTCATTGGTAGGTCATATCTTCACTTTCCATATGTAATTTCTCCATAATATTTAAAACTACTTTTTGCATAATAAGCTCTTTCTAAATGTTATAACATCGTAATTCACAATGTTGAATCTTCATTGGATGTTGAATCTTCATTGGATGCTGAATTTGAATCTTCATTGGATGTTGAATCTTCATTGGTTATAACATGTTGAATCTAAAAACATGTTGAATATTAATTGGTTATAACATGTTTAATCTTCATTGGATGTTGAATCTTCATTGGTTATAACATTGTATTTGTAGAATCTTCATTGGATGTTGAATCTTCATTGGTTAAATGTTATAACATCGTAACTCACAAAGTTGAATCTTCATTGGACCTTGAATATTCATTGGTTATAACATGTTGAATCTTAATTGGACCTTGAATATTCATTAGTTATAACATGTTGAATCTTCATTGGTTATAACATCATAATTGTAGGTTATCATCATAAAAAATAAATATTTTGTGAAAAATGTGGTGAACACATGATGGTGAATCTTAATTGGTAGGTTACATCTTCACTTTCCATATGTAAGTTTCTCCATTAATATTTATCACTACTCTCTAAGTAAAGTTTCCATTTTCCATTTGCATAATTGTAACTCATAATGTTGAATGTTGAATCTTCATTGGTTATAACATAATTTTCATTGGATGTCGAATGCTGAATCTTCATTGGTTATAACATAATTTTCATTGGATGTTGAATCTGTAGGTTATTTACCCCCTTAATATATAGATTTTCTCATATACATTTAATCTCATTGGTTATAACATGTCGAATCTTCATTGGTTAGAACATTGTAATTGTAGGTTATTGACCCCCTTAATATATAGATTTTTCTCATGTACATTTAATATTATTTATTTTCATCATAAAAAATAAATATTTTATGAAAAATGTTGTAAACACATGATGTGGAATCTTCATTGGTAGGTTACATCTTCACTTTCCATATGTTAGTTTCTCCATTAATATTTATCACTACTCTCTAAGTAAAGTTGTCATTTGCATGTTTTATGTTGAATCTTCATTAGTTATAACATAATCTTCATTGGATTTTGAATGTTGAATCTTCATTGGTTATAACATAATTTTCATTGGATGTTGAATCTGTAGGTTATTTACCCTCTTAATATATAGATTTTTCTCATATACATTTAATCTCATTGGTCATAACATGTCGAATCTTCATTGGTTAGAACATCGTAATTGTAGGTTATTGACCCCCTTAATATATAGATTTTTCTCATGTACATTTAATCTTATTTATTTTCATCATAAAAAATAAATATTTTATGAAAAATGTTGTAAACACATGATGTGGAATCTTCATTGGTAGGTTACATCTTCACTTTCCATATGTTAGTTTCTCCATTAATATTTATCACTACTCTCTAAGTAAAGTTGTCATTTGCATGTTTTATGTTGAATCTTCATTTGTTATAACATAATCTTCATTGGATTTTGAATCTGTAGGTTTAATATATATATTTTCTCATATAAATTTAATCTTATTTATTTTCATTATAAAAAATAAATATTTTATGAAAAATGTGGTGAACACATGATGTTGAATCTTCATGGGTAGGTTACATCTTCACTTTCCATATGTAAGTTTCTCCATTAAGATTTAACACTACTCAAGTAGAGTTGCCATTTGCATAATACACTCTTTCTAAATGTTATAACATCGTAATTCACATGTTGAATTTTGAATCTTCATTGGTTATAACATAATATTCATTGGATGTTGAATATGTAGGTTATTGGCCCCCTTAATATATAGATTTTTCTCATATACATTTAATCTTATTTATTTTCATCATAAAAAATAAATATTTTATGAAAAATGTGGTGAACACATGATGACCCCCACCCCCTTAATATATATATTTTCTCATATAAATTTAATCTTATTTATTTTCATCATAAAAAATAAATATTTTATGAAAAATGTGGTGAACACATGATGTTGAATCTTCATGGGTAGGTTACATCTTCACTTTCCATATGTAAGTTTCTCCATTAAGATTTAACACTACTCAAGTAGAGTTTCCATTTGCATAATACACCCTTTCTAAATGTTATAACATCGTAATTCACATGTTGAATTTTGAATCTTCATTGGTTATAACATAATATTCATTGGATGTTAAATATGTAGGTTATTGACCCCCTTAATATATAGATTTTTCTCATATACATTTAATCTTATTTATTTTCATCATAAAAAATAAATATTTTATGAAAAATGTGATGAACACATGATGACCCCCTTAATATATAGATTTTTCTCGTATACATTTATTTTATTTATTTTCATCATAAAAAATAAATATTCTATGAAAAATGTGGTTTCATCATAAAAAATAAATATTTTATGAAAAATGTTGTGAACACATAATGTTGAATCTTCATTGGTAGGTTACATCTTCACTTTCCATATGTAATTTTCTCCATTACGATTTAACACTACTCAAGTAGAGTTTCCATTTGCATAATACACTCTTTCTAAATGTTATGACATCATGATTCACATGTTGAATGTTGAATCTTCATTGGATGTCGATACCTTTAATATATAGATTTTTCTCATACATTGGAGTTGCATAATACACTCTTTCTAAATGTTATATATATATAGAGATTTTTCTCATACGTTGGATGTTGAATGTTGAATTTTCATTGGATGTCGACCCCCTTAATATATAAATTTTTCTCATATAAATTTAATCTTATTTATTTTCATCATAAAAAATAAATATTTTATGAAAAATGTGGTGAACACATGATGTTGAATCTTCATGGGTAGGTTACATCTTCACTTTCCATATGTAAGTTTCTCCATTAAGATTTAACAATACTCAAGGCTCACTCTTTTGTGGTGAACACATAATGTTGAATCTTCATTCATAAGTTATCGACCCTTAATATATATTTAATTTTAACTAAAATAAATTAATATACATTTTTCTCATATACATTTAATTTGTTTTTCCATATAAAAAACAAATATTTTATTAAAAACGTGGTAAACACATGATGTATATCAAGGATGTTCATATTAAAATTATTCATAAAATAGAAGTTACAAAGTTATGAAAATTTCAATATAAAAGATATTATATAAATGGTATAAACTTCATTATTGTAAGATATCATGGTTTAATGTTTATGGTCATAATAAAATAGGCATATAAAAAACTAACGCCAAAGAAAAGCAATTTATTTATATATAGAAATCATAATTATCAATTTTATATTTGATTTGATGTTTAGTAACAAATGTGATGTTCTTTATAAGAAACTAAACACCAAAGAAAAACAATTTATTTATATATAGAAATCATAATTATCAATTTTATATCTGATTTGATTTTTAGTAAGAGGTGTGATGTTCTTTATATATTTTCACTTCGGGTAATGTTTTTTTATGCTAATGTTGTTTATTCAAATTGTTAGCTTTATGATTGGGACTAGAAGTAAGGGATTTTATTTGCACTTCGTGGGTAATGTTTTTTATGCTAATGTTGTTTATGCAAATTTTTAGTTTTTAATAATTGGGCTAGAAATAAGGTATTTTATTGATTATGGATTAATATTCTCAAGTTTGGAAACTCTGTATGTTATATTATTTTAATATATTTTTTTTATTTTAATACGTTTGTTTTTGTGTTTCCTGTTGCTTATGCCTAATGTTACTTATGCATATGGTTAGGTTTTAATAATTGAGGTTAGAAGTAAGGGATTTTTATTGATTGGCATGGATTAATTTTCGTTGTGAAAATGATTAATTGAATAAAAAAGTTATATAGATGTTTTTTAATTATTTCCTTTTTAATTTTTTTTTTATAAATATTTTTAATCTATTATTTTATTATTTTATTTTTAATATTTTTATTTTTTTTAATATTTTCCTCGCCTATAGTCATGGCTCAACTCCTGGAGGGGACTCATGGTTGTAAGCCGATTCTGAACTCGCCACCTCCTCGACTACAATCATGGCTCAACTCCTGGAGGGGACTCATGGTTGTAAGCCGATCTTGAACTCGGGGACTCATGGTTGTAAGCCGATTCTGAACTCGCCACCTCCTCGACTACAATCATGGCTCAACTCCTGGAGGGGACTCATGGTTGTAAGCCGATCTTGAACTCGCCACCTCCTCGACTTGCCATTCCTCGTTCGGAAGTGGGTTTGGAAGATGGAAATCGGAATAGATCCTCAATGCTAACTTGACATTAAATCATGTCTTGGCTCTCGGAGGGGACTCATGGTTCTAAGGCAATCCGATTCTAAGTCAATCCTGAACTCGCCACCTTCCCGACTTGCCATTCCTCGTTCGAAAGTGGGTTCAGAAATCAGAATAGATACTCAATGCTAATTTCACATTAAATATGTCTGAAGATTATGAAAAGTGTTGTCTATTGGTAAACTGGGATTAATTATCTAAAAGTGAATTTGGTAGGCCTATATGTGATGAATTTAGAATCTATGGCTCATGCTTCTAAGCTGATCTTGAACATGCCCCTTAACAACCTTATCGACTTGCCATTCATCGTTTGGAAGTGGGTTCTAAGCCAATCCTGAACTTGCCACCTTCCCGACTTGCCATTCGCCACCTTCTCGACTTGCCATTCCTCATTCGAAAGTGGGTTCGGAAATCGGAATAGATCCTCAATGCTAACTTCACATTAAATATGTCTGAAGATTGCAAAAAGTGTTGTCTATGGGTAAACTGGGATTAATTATCTAAAAGTGAATTAGGCCTAAAAGTGAATCCATGACTCATGCTTCTAAGCCAATCTTGAACATGCCCCTAAACAACCTTATCGACTTGCCATTCCTCATTCAGACGTGGGTTCAGAAGTTGGAAATTGGAATAGATCCTCGATGCTAACTTCGCATTAAAGATGTCTGAAGATTGTGAAACAACCTTCCTGACTTGCCATTCCTCATTCAGAAGTGGGTTTGGAAGTTGGAAATCAGAATAAATCCTCGATGCTAACTTTGCATTGAAGATGTTTGAAGATTGTGATAAGTGCTATCTATGGGTAAACTAGAATTAATTAGGCATCTGGTATCTAAAAGTGAATTTGGTAGTCCTATATGTGATGAATTTAGAATCTATGTTTTTTAGAGGGAACTCATCCTAAACTTGCCCCTAAACAACCTTCCCGGCTTGCCATTCCTCGTTCAAAAAGTGAATTTGGTAGTCCTATATGTGATGAATTTAGAATCTATGTTTTTCAGAGGGAAATCATCCTAAACTTGCCCCTAAACTACCTTCCCTACTTGCCATTCCTCGTTCAAAAGTGGGTCTGGAAGTTGGAAATCGGAATAGATCCTCGATGTTGTAGATCCTCGATGCTAACTTCACATTAAAAATGTCTAAATATTGTGAAAGTGTTGTCTATGGGTAAATTAGGATTAATTAGGCATCGGTATCTAAAAGTGAATTTGATAGGCCTATACGTGATGAATTTAGAATCTTTTTTTAGGAGCTTTTTGGACACTGTAATCCTAAAGAGAGTATAAATACTCTTCTAGATAATAAAGTAACTCTTAAATTAAAGATTGTATGGTCCTAAAGAGAGTAAAAGTACTCTTCTAGATAATAAAACAACTCTTAAATTAAAGATTTTAATCTTTTCTTTTTAATTTTTTTTTTATCTTTTTAATTTTTTTTTTTAATTTTCTAATAATTAACCCCCTTTTTAATCTTTTCTTTATAATTAAAAAATCTAACTCTTAAATTAAAGATCTTAATATTTTCTTTTTAATCTTTCTTGGATAGTTAACTTTCCTTTCAATCTTTTTTGATAGTTAACTCTTTACAATCCTTAGAAGAGTAAAAATACTTTTCTAGAAATTAAAGATTTTATAGGAAAGTGTTAAAGATTTTATATGAAAGTGTTAAATTAAAAATATATGCAAAACATATTATACTTAATATGAAATTAAGTTAAAGAAATATGGAAAATATATTATGTCATATTTTTATTTAATTGAATTAAAATATTTGTTTAAAGGATATTAGGTGTAATATTTGTTATTAAGTATAAAATTTTAAATTAAAATGTATTATATAATAAATTTTATTTTAATTGTAAAATGTGATTTGAAATTTTTGTATTTAATTTTTTTAAATAATTATATTATATATAATATATATATATATATATATATATATATTAATATATTATTAAGGTTTTTTAAAATTTTAGGGTTCAAAAAAAATAGAATTAATTGAGTTATTTAGATTTGTATAATTATTTTAATTTATATTGAATTGGTTTTGGTTATATATGAATGGTAAATAAAAATTTTATTTGTGTGAGTGAAGTTATGGAAATTTGTTTAAAAATTATTAAGAAAAAATAAAATTAATTTGTTGTATAAATATTGACTCACTATTTTTATATCTAATTAGTTGAATAAAAATAATTCAATAAATAGAATGAAAATCGGTGCTTAATATATAGATTGAATCCTAAAATTTAGGAAATATAGGGCATTCCATATAGGTACAACTTTGTAGCTCTATTTTTGTGTGGGGATTAGATGGGTGTACACGAAGGTGATGCTTTTGAGTTGGGAGCTCCAAAACGCAGAAATTATATTTGGAGCGTCCTCCCTATGTTCTTTCCATGAGTTTACGTTGTTTATAAACAGTCGCATATCATATGTAACCACGTACTAATTCTTTTCTACAAATTCAAATTCAATTGATGTTGGCCTTTTTTGTTACAATACAGGCCCCACAGAGATTTACCATCCCCACAGAGTTGGGAAAGCACATCAGGTTTACCATCCCTATCCCTAGGGAGTTGTGATAGCATATCAAGTTTTGCAAATTGTTTTCCAGATCCTCTTCCAGTTCCTCACACATACTCGAGGTACATTTGGACAAATCTTATCTCTCATATATGTATATATGTTTTCTTTATTAGTAATAAAGAAATTGGAATTTATGTTTCGCAGTATGTGTGAGTTGTTTTCAGTAAGATATTTTGGAAGCTTTTTAGGTAGGTTTTTTTTAATCTAATTTCTTCAAAATCTAGCATAAACTTATTGAAATGAAAACCTTGATGAGTAACACTAGTACAATCAAAATGCCCTCAAAATTTTTGAAAGTGCTAAATAACATTAAAAACAACTTCATTAAAATAAAATATAAATTTATTAAAATCACTACCTTATTAAATAACCTTGCCCAATCAAAATACACTCAAAATTTTTGAAAGTACTAAATAGCATTGAAAACAACTCCATTTGTATGATGACCGGGAGATTTATAATAAGTTGCTTATATCATGGTTGAAAACCGAAAATGTTCTCGATTTAGGGTTAGATCAACTTGATTCCAACCCTTTTCCTTTTCCTAGTTGCCATTAATACGGAGAAGGCTTTGTGGTGTGGTTTTTGTGGTGTTGTCCTTGTTGTGATTATGATTATTAATAGGGAGATATTGTTAATAGGGAGAAGGCAAGGTGGTGGTTTGTGTTGTTTTTTTTGAGATAGAATTATTTTAAATTAAGTAAAATTTTAATTAAAAATTAAATATATAATTACAAATTAAATTAAATTCAATTAGTAAAATAATGGATAATAAAATCATAATATAATAATGATAATTTATTTTAATTTAGTTATATTTTATTTTAGTTAAATAAATTTTTAAGTTTAATTTTATATATATAGTATATATATAAATTAGTAAGAATAATTTAATTTATATTTTATTTTTGATTTGTTGTTGTTTTTTCTTGAGCTAAAACTAATTTAATATAATTATTAATTAATTATAATTAACAAAAATTAGAAATAATAATAATTATCATTGATAATTAATTTAGTTTAGATTTATTTTAACTTTAATTGTATCTTAAATTCATCTTAATTTCAGATTTACCACAAATAAAAAATTACAAATTTATAAAAGCAAGGGGGTAAAAAATTAAGTTACTATATTAAAATGTAGAATAATTATACCACCCTAAATGTTTAAGATAGCCAAAATCATGTTATTTGGGATGCAAATTTTTTTTGAGGGAAGTTTTTTTTGTGATAATCTATTTATCCAAATATTTTTAGAGGGAAGCTTTTTTTGTGTTATAATCTATTTATGTAAAATGAACAAAAAATTACGAATTTACAAAAAAGGGGGCAAAAAATTAAGCTGCTATACTAAAAGGTAGAATAATTATACAACCCTAAATGTTCAAGATGGTCAAAATTATGTTGAATTAGACTTGTAAGTCTAAAGCAATGGACATTGCAACCTTATATTTACAAACCTAAAAGGTAGGCAATCATGTCGAATTAATTATGGTTGTAAATATAAAGAAATGGACAACCTTAAATGTTCAACATGGCCAAAAAAGCAATGGCATTAGACATTACAACCTTAAATTTACAAACCTATGGCAATGGACATTACAACCTTATATTTACAAACAATCGTAGGAAATCCTATTTACATATTAATAATATCCATAGGAAATCCTAAAAGGTAGAATAATTATACAACCCTAAATGTTCAAGATGGTCAAAATTATGTTGAATTAGACTTGTAAGTCTAAAGAAATGGATATTGCAACCTTATATTTACAAACCTAAAGGTAGGCAATCATGTCGAATTAATTATGGTCATAAATATAAAGAAATGGACAACCTTAAATGTTCAACATGGCCAAAATAGCAATGGCATTAGACATTACAACCTTAAATTTACAAACCTGTGGCAATGGACATTACAACCTTATATTTACAAACCTAAAACGATTGTAGGAAATCCTATTTACATATTGATTATATCCATAGGAAATCATATTTACATGTTAAGAATATCCAGAGGAAATCCTATTTACATATTAAGAATATCCATGGTAATTTGTGTGGTAAAAAATATTCTCCATGTTGTTTTTTTCTTGAGATCCTTTGGTTTGAGAATCATGGCCCAAGGGCATCCAAAATCAATCTTCTCCATGTTGTTTTTTATTTTCTTGAGATCCTTTGGTTTGAGAAATCATGACCCAATGACATCTAAGTTGTCAAAATCAATCTTCTCCATGTTTTTCTTGAGATCCTTTGGTTTGAGAAATTGTGACCCGAGGCATCTAAGTCGTCAAAATCAATCTTCTCGATGTTTTTTTTTCTTGAGATCCTTTGGTTTGAGAAATTGTGGCCAATGGCATCTTAGTCATCAAAATCGATTTGAGAAATCGTGGCCCAAAGGCATCTAAGTCATGAAAATCACCTGCCACACCAACCCTTAACATTGATAGATTTTTTCCCA
Organism: Pinus taeda; assembly: GCA_000404065.3. Classification (NCBI taxonomy): domain Eukaryota; kingdom Viridiplantae; phylum Streptophyta; class Pinopsida; order Pinales; family Pinaceae; genus Pinus; species Pinus taeda. The sequence continues at coordinate 16,097 of APFE030812648.1, read as the reverse complement.
TGAGTTTTGAACCCTTAACAATGCACCCACTCATTGTCAACAAGGGCATCTTAAGTCATCAAAATCACTTGCCATGCCAACCCTTATCATTGATAGATTTTTCCTAGTTTCGAACCCTTAACAATGCACACCATCACTATCAATAAGGGCATGTTGGTCAACAAAATATATTTGAGAAATCTTAGCCCAAGGGCATCTAAGTCATCAAAATCTTGCCACACCAACTCTTAACATTGATAGATTTTTTCCCATGAGTTTTGAACCCTTAACAATGCACCCAATCATTGTCAATAAGGGCATATTAAGTCATCAAAATCATTGGCCATGGCAACCCTTATCATTGATAGATTTTTTCTCGAACCCTTAACAATGCACCCCATCACTATCAATAAGGGCATCTAAGTCATCAAAATCACCTGCTACACCAACCCTTAACATTGACATATTTTTTCCTTACGAATCCTTAACAATGCACAACCCTTAACATTGATAGATTTTTTCCCATGAGTTTTGAACCCTTACAATGCACGCCATCACAAGTCATCAAAATCACCTACCACACCAACCCTTAACATTGATAGTTTTTTTCTCAAGAGTTTTGAACCCTTAACAATGCACAACCCTTAACATTGATAGATTTTTTCCCACAAGTTTCAAACCCTTAGCAATGCACCCCATCGGCATCAAAGCCATCAAAATCACCTGCCACAGCAACCCTTAACATTGATATATTTTTTCCCACGAATTTTGAACCCTTAACAATGCACAAGTGACAAATCGTGGCCCAGTCATCAAAATCGATTTGATAAATCATGGCCCAAGGGAATCTAAGTCATCAAAATCACTTGCCACACCAACCCTTAACTTTGATAGATTTATTCCCACGGGTTTTTAACCCTTAACAATGCACCGTGTCGTTGTCAATAAGGGCATTTGGCACAAGGGCATATAAGTCATCAAAATCAACTGCCACACCAACCCTTAACATTGATAGATTTTTTCCTAGTACCCCATCACTGGAAATAATGGCAAGTCATCAAAATCACCACACCAATCCTTAACATTGATAGATTTTTTCTCATGAGTTCTGAACCCTTAATAATGCACAACACTTAACATTGATAGATTTTCCCTACAAGTTTCAAACCCTTAATAATGCACCCCATCAATGTCAATAAGGGCATCTAAGTCATCAAAATCATCTTCCAAACCAACCCTTAACATTGATATATTTTTTTCCATGAGTTTCAAACCCTTAACAATTAACATTGATAGATTTAAGTCATCAAAATCATCTTCCACACCAACCCTTAACATTGATATATTTTTTTCCATGAGTTTCAAACCCTTAACAATTAACCTTGATAGATTTTTTACCGTTTCGAACCCTTAGCAATGCACCCCATCACTGTCAATCGACACTTGTGGGCTTCTTCCATTTGCTTTTATAGTATTATTTTATTATTTTATAAAAATAAAACATAATAATTTAAAATTAACTTAATAATTTTTTTTGATATTTTATGCTTTGTTGTGGCATCTTCCAACTTGCTTTTATATAAAATTTTGTTTATATTTGAAATAATAATAATAATAATTTAAATTAACGTACAATTTTCCTTAGTTTACTTAATAATTAAAAATTAACTTATAGTTTTTTTTTTAATATTTATATGGTTTGTTGTGCATGTGGAAAGCCTTTACAAATCCTTTGATATTGTAACAAATCCTATTTACATATTAATAATAGCCATGGTGAAGCGAGGAAAAATATTTAGTATTGCTAGGCCATGATACTGGTCCACATGTAACAAAACCTATTTATAGATTTAGAATATACATGGTAAAGTGGTGGTAACCACATGTAACAAAACCGAAGCGCACCTTCATTGAAAAATAAGGTTCTCAACTTCCTTTACATTAAAATACTAATTCTATAGGCTAAAGCCCCTAATCTATTCTATGAAGGAGAAAAAGGTCTAAATTATGTAAAATGAGCATTCATATCATATGCACAAAAGTGGGAAAAATCTCTCAAAAGTGACATCTCCCTTGACATTAAGGATAATTTTCTTTTGTCTTCATTGCAAAGCATCCACCCTCCATAGTCTAATCCAATCAAGTTTCATTATTATTCCAACATTTCCCCATAAGCCCCATAAATCATAACATATTTCAGGAGGGTTTTCCCAAACCATATTGTCTTTTGTCTTTGTTGCAAAGCATCCACACTCCACAATCTACTCCTCCAATCAAGTTTCATTATTAATCCAACATTCCCCCATAAGTTCAAGCTTCATTATTACTCCAACATTGCCCCATAAGCCCCATAAACCATAACATATTTCAAGAGGGTTTTCCTAAACCACATTCAAATGTTGGCTCCCTTTACTAAGTGTGTACTTAATACCCTAAATCATTGTTTAAGAACCTATGAGAACTTCATTCCCCCTTTCAAATCCCTTCAAGGCTACAACAACTCCATAATTTTCTTAAATCATCCCAATTTCACCAAGCACTTTTCATCAATATGCACATTATTTAAATTACCCATATAAGGAGGCCTTAGGCCTAATGCAAGTAAGCTTATAGCAATATAACTCAACATTTTCTAGCAATATAACTCGGCTTCACTTTTTTGGTTAATTTAGTTTAAACTTCATGGGAAAGGAAATAATACACACACACATATATGTGGTCCAAGATTGAGTCCACTTCTTCAAACTAATGGTTGAAACACATATTGTGAAACTATATACATTTATCATTACTACCTTTTCCACATTATTCCATATCAACATTAATAATGAAAGGGTTATTAGAGAATTGCGTAGGTACCAATTTCACCAAGCACTTTTCATCAATATGCACATTATTTAAATTAACCTTATAAGGCTTACACAGGTCAGCCTTAGGCCTAATGCAAGTAAGCTTATAGAAATATAACTCAACCTTGGCCTAATGCAAGTAAGCTTATAGAAATATAACTCAACCTTTTCTAGCAATATAACTCGACTTCACTTTTTGGGTTAATTTAGTTTAAACTTCATGGTAAAGGGAATAATACACACACACACACACACATATATGTGGTCCAAGATTGTGTCCACTTCTCAAACTAATGGTTGACACACATATCCTTAAACTATATACATTTATTATTACTACCTTTGCCACATTATTCCATATCAACATTAATAGTGAAAGGGTTATTAGAGAATTTGCAATTTGAGTGTTGCAAATGCCTTGGCAGTGAACGAGCATGAATATGCATGAATAAATTTGGGTGCTTCCATGAATATATGGGCCTCATTCATAGTTTGATACACCCTTCCTAAGTAAAATCCATGCATTAAGTAGTTATTTCATGGTTTGATAAACCCTTCCTAAGTAAAATCCATAAATAATGCATAACATAATATTTTTTTAGTAAAATCCAAAAACTATAGGTGATCTCAACGTGCAGAATTAGAAACAATACCTATGATTTCTTATGTTGTTGTATATGTAGAGAATGAGAGAGATTATTGACGATACCATTATGGCACTCAATATCAAACAATTTTGCACTATAGTATAAATCCTTCAAAGGTACAAAGACAAGTGTAATATGGAAGTGTTGTCATTGTCACCTAGACAAGCCTCTCGCTTTTTAATAAATGTGAATTTGACACATGGGAGGCTTCCCTAGTAGAACTTAGGGTTCCAAAGGTGAGACAAAAGTATAAGGTCACCTACATTGCATCCCAAACTATATGAAATATGTGGATTAGGTTGATTTTTGAAGGTACATTCCAATGGTAGGTTATTCACTCTTACATCACTACCCAAATTATCAATAACTTATTTAATACTTGACACACGGGAGGCTTCCCTATTAACACTTAGGGTTCCAATGGTGACGTTTCATCCCAAACTATATGAAATATGTGGATTAGGTTGCTTGTTGAAGGTACATTCCAACTGTAGGTTATTCACTCTTACATTGCTACCCAAATTATCACTAACTTATTTGATACGAAATATGTGAATTATGTTGATTGGTTGAAGGTAAATTCCAATTTTAGGTTCACTTTTTAGGGTCGTTTTAAGGGGTTATTTTTCAATCTAGATCTAAAACTTCTTTCTTACATCGCTACCCAAATTATCAAGAACTTATTTAGTATTTGACACATGGGAGGCTTCCCTAGTAACACTTAGGGTTCCAAAGGTGACATTTCATCCCAAACTATAAGAAATATGCGGATTAGATTGCTTGTTGAAGGTACATTCCAATTGTAGGTTATTCACTCTTACATTGCTACCCAAATTATCACTAACTTATTTGATACGAAATATGTGAATTATGTTGATTGGTTGAAGGTAAATTCCAATTTTAGGTTCACTTTTTAGGGTTGTTTTAAGGGGTTTATTTTCAATCTAGATCTTAAACTTGTTGGGAATTACAACTTACTAATTCCAATTTTTTTGATACGTATTATCACTAAATTAGAATTAGGATTATTAGTTATCACTAAATTAGGATTAGATTGATTTGTTCAAGTTGAGTTCTGATTTAGGTTATTTACTTAGAGTTTAAATTCCAATTAGTATGTTTCAACTACTAAGTAAATTTAAATGGGTTATATAATGACCAATAAAACCATGAAATATAGAAAATATAAACTAAATGATTTTAACATGTTATGATTATTAGTTATCACTAAATTAGAAATTAGAATTAGGATTATTAGTTATCACTAAATTAGGATTAGGTTGATTTGTTCAAGTTGAGTTTTGATTTAGGTTATTTACTTAGAGTTTAGATTCCAATTAGTATGTTTCAACTACTAAGTAAATTTAAATGGGTTATATAATGACCAATAAAACCATGAAATATAGAAAATATAAACTAAATGATTTTAACATGTGAAAAGTAAATTAGAATTAGGATTATTAGTTATCACTAAATTAGGATTAGATTGATTTGTTCAAGTTGAGTTCTGATTTAGGTTATTTACTTAGAGTTTAAATTCCAATTAGTATGTTTCAACTACTAAGTAAATTTAAATGGGTTATATAATGACCAATAAAACCATGAAATATAGAAAATATAAACTAAATGATTTTAACATGTTATGATTATTAGTTATCACTAAATTAGAAATTAGAATTAGGATTATTAGTTATCACTAAATTAGGATTAGGTTGATTTGTTCAAGTTGAGTTTTGATTTAGGTTATTTACTTAGAGTTTAGATTCCAATTAGTATGTTTCAACTACTAAGTAAATTTAAATGGGTTATATAATGACCAATAAAACCATGAAATATAGAAAATATAAACTAAATGATTTTAACATGTGAAAAGTAAGTTATTATCACTGAATTATCTATTATAATTAGGTTGATTAGTTATTGCTAAATTAGAGTTAGGTTTATTAGCTCAAGTTGAATTTTGATTTAAGTTATTTACTTAGGGTTTAAATTCCAATTGGTATGTTTCTACTACTAAGTAAATTTAAATGCGTTATATAATGACCAATAAAACCATGAAATGTAGAAAATATAAACTAAATGATTTTAACATGTGAAAATTAAGTTATTATCACTAAATTATCTACTTAAGGGTGCTATAGAACTTAGGGAATTACAACTTCTCATTCCAATTTTTTTCTAATTCCAATTTTTTCACATTAGTGATTTTTTTATACATATTATCACTAAATTAGAATTAGATTGATTAGTTATCTCTAAATTATAATTAGGTTGATTAGTTCAAGTTGAATTTTGACATAGTTATTTACTTAGGGTTTAAATTCCAATTAGTATGTTTCAACTACTAAATAAATTTAAATGGGTTATATAATGATCAATAAAACCATGAAATGTAGAAAATATAACTAAATGATTTTAACATGTGAAAAATAAGTTATTATCATGATACATATTATCACTAAATTAGAATTAGGTTGATTAAATTAGAATTAGGTTGATTAGTTCAAGTTGAATTCTGATTTAAGTTATTTACTTAGGATTTAAATTTAAATTAGTATGTTTCAACTACTAATTAAATTTAAATGGGTTATATAATAACCAATAAAACCATGAAATGTAGAAAATATAAACTAAATGATTTTAACATGTGAAAATTAAGTCATTATCACTAAATTATTATGATATGACTAAATTAGAATTAGGTTGATTATTTATCACTAAATTAGAATTAGGTTTATTAGTTCAAGTAGAATTTTGATTTAAGTTATTTACTTAGGGTTTAAATTTCAATTAGTATGTTTCAACTATTAATTAAATTTAAATGTTTTATTTAATAACCAATAAAACCATGAAATGTAGAAAATATAGACTAAATTATTTTAACATTTATTTACTTAGGGTTTAAATTTCAATTAGTATGTTTCAACTACTATTTAAATTTAAATATGTTATATAATAATCAATAAAAGCATGAAATGTAGAAAATATAAACTAAATGATTTTAACATTTATTTACTTAGGGTTTAAATTTCAATTAGTATGTTTCAACTACTATTTAAATTTATAAATGGGTTATATAATAATCAATAAAACCATGAAATGTAGAAAATATAAACTAAATGATTTTAACATGTGAAAATTAAGTTATTATCACTAAATTATTATGATATGAAACATTGAATTAGGTTGATTAGTTCAAGATTAGTTAAGTTGAATTTTGATTTATGTTATTTACTTTTAAATTCTAATTAGTAAACTTCAACTACTAAGTAAATTTAAATGGGTTATATAATGACCCATAAAACTATGAAATTTAGAAAATATAAACTAAATGATTTTAACATGTGACAAATAACTAAGTTATTTATGGTTTCTATGTTTGGAAATAAATTATCATATGAAACATGTGAATTAGGTTGATTAGTTCAAGTTGAATTCTTATTTAGATTATTTACTTAGGGTTTAAATTCCAATTAGTATGTTTCTAAGTAAATTTAAATGGGTTATATAATGACCAATAAAACCATGAAATGTAGAGAATATAAATTAAATTATTTTAACATTTACTTAGGGTTTAAATTCCAATTAGTATGTTTCAACAATACTTGCTAAGGTTTTGCGAATGGGGTAGCAACCTTTGTGGGGAAAACTCCACAGTTAAGCGTGCTTGAATCGAAGCGATCTGGGATGGGTGAACTCCCGGGAAGTCCTCGTTACCGGGTGCAAGCCCCGGAAGTGATGATTGATGCTATGTGATTCATTTCACTAGTTTCAATCCCACTTCTTCACGGTGACTCTTGGTTACCGGGTGCAAGCCTCGAAAGTGATGATCGATGCTATGTGATTCATTTCACTAGTTTCAATCCCACTTTTTCACCCTCGTGAGGATCACCTGATGCAATGAGTGCTAAGTGAACTATTCAAAAATCATGAGAAATTAGTGAGTTACGACTACCTCTCATGGAAATGGTCATACGTGAATGACTTACTTCATGCAGTTGAATCCCAAAATGATATCTAATATAATGCACTGCGTAAACCCCCATACTTAAATTCAAAAAGATTAAAGGGATCTCTAAATGAATGGCACATGAGGCACAATACTTGTTAAGGTTTTGCAAATGGGGTAGCAAGCTAAGTGGGCTTGATTGTGGGGAAAACTCCACAGTTAAGCGCGCTTGAGCCAGAGGCGATCTGGGATGGGTGACCTCTTGTCGGGTGCAAGCCCTCGAACTCATGATTGACGCTATGTGATTCATTTCACTAGTTTCAATCTCACTTCACCCCTGTGAGCATCACTCGACGCAACTAAGTGAACTATTCAAAAATCATGAGAAATTAGTCACTTATGACTACCTCTCATGGAAATGGTCGCAAGCTAAGTGGGCTTGATTGTGGGGAAAATTCCACAGTTACGCGCGCTTGAGCCAGAGGCGATCTGGGATGGGTGACCTCTTGTCGGGTGCAAGCCCTCGAACTCATGATTGACGCTATGTGATTCATTTCACTAGTTTCAATCTCACTTCTTCACCCCTGTGAGCATCACCCGACGCAACTAAGTGAACTATTCAAAAATCATGAGAAATTAGTCAGTTATGACTACCTCTCATGGAAATGGTCATACGTGAATGACTTACTTAACGCAGTTGAATCCAAAAATGATATCTAATGTTTCAACTACTTAAGTAAATTTTAGGGTTATATAATGACCAATAAAACCATGAAATGTAGAGAGTATAAATTAAATTATCTTAACATAGAAAATATAAATTAACATGTGAAAATAATATGTATTATCACTAAATTAGAATTAGGTTGATTAGTTCAAGTTGAATTCTCATTAAGTTATTTACTTAGGGTTAAAATTTCAATTAGTATATTTCAACTAATTAAATTTAAATGGGTTATGTAATGACCAATAAAACCATGAAATGTAGAAAATATAAACTAAATGATTTTAACATGTGAAAAATAAGTTATTATCACTAAATTATTATGATATGAAACATGTTGAATTCGTTATTTACTTAGGGTTTAAATTACTTAGGGTTTAAATTCTAAGTAGTATGTTTCAGCTACTAAGTAAATTTAAATGAGTTATATAATGACCAATAAAATTATGAAATGTAGAAAATATAAACTAAATGATTTTAACATGTGAAAAATAACAAGAATTGAAGTTGAATTTTGATTTATGTTATTTACTTAGGGTTTAAATTCTAAGTAGTATGTTTCAACTAGTAATTAAATTTAAATGGGTTATATAATGACCAATAAAACTATGAAATGTAGAAAATATAAACTAAATGATTTTAACATTGAATGACCAATAAAATTATGAAATGTAGAAAATATAAACTAAATGATTTTAACATGTGAAAAATAACTAGAATTGAAGTTGAATTTTGATTTATGTTAATTACTTAGGGTTTAAATTCTAAGTAGTATGTTTCAACTAGTAATTAAATCTAAATGGGTTATATAATGACCAATAAAACTATGAAATGTAGAAAATATAAACTAAATGATTTTAACCTGTGAGAAATAACTAAGTTAAGTTATTTATGGTTTCTATGTTTGGAAATAAATTATTATGATATAAAACATTTATGTTATTTACTTAGGGTTTAAATTCTAAGTAGTATGTTTCAACTACTAAGTAAATTTAAATGAGTTATATAATGACCAATAAAATTATGAAATGTAGAAAATATAAACTAAATGATTTTAACATGTGAAAAATAACTAGAATTGTACTTAGGGTTTAAATTCTAAGTAGTATGATGACCAATAAAATTATGAAATGTATAAAATATAAACTAAATGATTTTAACATCTGAAAAATAACTAGAGTTGTTTAAATTCTAAGTAGTATGTTTCAACTAATAAGTAAATATAAATGTGTTATATAATGACCAATAAAACTATGAAATGTAGAAAATATAAACTAAATGATTTTAACATGTGAAAAATAACTAAGTTATTTATGGTTTCTATGTTTGGAAATAAATTATTATGATATGAAACATTTATGTTATTTACTTAGGGTTTAAATTTTAAGTAGTATGTTTCAAGTACTAAGTAAATTTAACTTGAGTTATATAATGACCAATAAAATTATGAAATGTAGAAAATATAAACTAAATTATTTTAACATGTGAAAAATAACTAGAGTCGTACTTAGGGTTTAAATTCTAAGTAGCATGTTTCAACTACTAAGTAAATTTAACTTGAGTTATATAATGACCAATAAAATTATGAAATGTAGAAAATATAAACTAAATTATTTTAACATGTGAAATAAAATTATGAAATGTAGAAAATATAAACTAAATTATTTTAACATGTGAAAAATAACTAGCATGTTTCAACTACTAAATAAATTTAAATGGGTTATATAATGACCAATAAAATTATGAAATGTATAAAATATAAACTAAATGATTTTAACATGTGAAAAATAACTAGTCTAAGTTGAATTCTGATTTATGTTATTTACTTAGGGTTTAAACTCTAAGTAGTATGTTTCAACTAATAATTAAATTTAAAAAATTATGAAATGTAGAAAATATAAACTAAATGATTTTAACATGTGAAAAATAACTAAGTTATTTATGGTTTCTATGTTTGGAAATAAATTATTATGATATGAAACATCTGAATTAGGTTGATTAGTTCAAGTTGAATTCTCATTTAGACTTTTAACTTAAGGTTTAAATTCCAATTAGTATATTTCAACTACCTAAATAAAATTAAAAGAATTATATAATGACCAATAAACCCATGAAAAGAAGAGAATATAAATTTAATTAATTTAACGTGTGAAAATAAGCATGTTCATTAATTATTGTTTACGTCAACCTTTGTAAAACAATGCCATGAATTTTGATCCTAAAACTTTGGAATGTATTCTCCTAAAACATGTGTGTAGCCTACGCTTTATGGGCTTGTAATTCATATATTTGTATTGCTTTGGTAATTCATATATTTGTATTATATTTGTGTTGATCGATACTTGAATCACAACTAATATTTTCAATATTTCTCCTTATTTAATTATAATTTTATTAATAAAGTGGAGTGATCCTTATTTAATTATTGTTTTATTAATAAAGTGGAGTGTAATATTTTTAATATTTATCTTTATTTAATTATAATTTTATTAATAAAGTGGAGTGTTCCTTATTTAATTATTGTTTTTATTAATAAAGTGAGTGCAGTAGTTTTAATGTCAACAGTCATTTCTTTTACGGTTAGTTTGGGATTATTGTTAGTTTAGAGACAGTTAGGTGTGTTGTTAATTATCTTAGTTTCTTGTAATAGCCACCCAAGCTAAGGAGATTTACTATCAAACTTTTCGTTTAATATTTTCAATATCTCCTTATTTGATTATTCTTTTATTAATAAAGTAAAGCATTGTAGCCTTAATGTCAACAATCATTTTAGCCACCCAAGCTAAGGAGAATTACTATCAAACTTTTCCTTTAATATTTTCAATATTTCTCCTTTTGATTATTCTTTTATTAATAAAGTAGAGTGTTGTAGCCTTAATGTCAACAATCATTTCTTCTATTGTAGCCTTAATGTCAACAATCATTTTAGCCACCCAAGCTAAGGAGAATTACTATCAAACTTTTCCTTTAATATTTTCAATATTTCTCCTTATTTGATTATTCTTTTATTAATAAAGTACAGTGTTGTAGCCTTAATGTCAACAATCATTTCTTCTATTGTTAGGTTTCAAGCAGTTTTCGATTATTGTTAGTTTTAGGTGTGTTGTTAGTTATTGTTTCGGCTAAAGTAAGTCTAGTCCCTGGAAGGAAAACTAATTACGAAGGCTGTAAGCACGAATCTGGTCTGGACAAACTATGGCTTTCTTCCCCTCTCAGAAGGTTTCTTCCCCTCTCAGAAGGTAAGTAGGTGCTATTCTGAATGTTGCTATTA
>APFE030812647.1:2486-28607 GCA_000404065.3 Pinus taeda | reverse complement strand
ATTAAAATTAATTTAATTTAATTAATTTTGATTTAATCAATTAAATTTAATTAAATAAATTCATTAAATCTATTATTATGAAAACCCTAAATACTATGCTCCCAAATGCCTAGAGGGGTTTATTTGTCTGATCAGGGAAAGCCAATTTCCGCTAATTTCACTCTCATTGTCCTTGTTGAGGTTCTGAGGAAATTTCATAAGTTCGATAGCCTCTTTGATTTTTCTTTTATGATAATTATCCTCTCTTGCAATTATTTTAGCGTCTTCCAAACACACATGATGTTTGGTAGTGGATTAGGACATCCTAAAACAGTTTCCTGTAGCAGCTACATGATCTCTTGTACTAGTTTGTTTTGACAAAAAATGATAGGATAACCTAGTATAGGAGTAGGTTAACTCCTCAGCTTGGATTCCACGCCCATGAGTTCCACCTAGACTTGCCTTCCCATTCCTTTCCCTCCTACAAGAACATATAACATTGGCATTTATATTTCTAAAGTTAGCACTTACATACTCTTCTTCTTTGTAGATGTAAATGAGATAGTTAATGTATGCATGTGTGAATTGTGAGATGATAGAACAACTTTCCATTTCTAAGCAGTCCTAATAGTTAGATGATAAATTCAATCTTAGCATTTTTTCCTTTCTGCAAAGTGATTTATGTCATTCCATAACTATATGATTTATGGCATTATATAACATTTACCATTTGGCAGCTTTCATTTCATGAATATACAAGCATTACATTCAATATTAGTAGTCAGACTCCTTTTAGTCAATAGAGGATTGGTCTAGAACCCTAATCGTTAAGCCCCCTAGTTGAGAAGTAACATGAGTAGAATGATGCATCTTTTGTGTATACAACACTATCACCTCCAAGTTTGTAAGAAACCTCGAGTTGATAAAGTAAAGTTGGTAGCCCTAGGAGTTGTAGCGTCCTTGCTACAATACTAAAGCTCATCAATAGGTTTCAAAAGTCTAGGCAAACATTTCTTCTTCCTTTACAATATTTGGCACTCATGATAGCTAGAGACCCTTTTGTACACATCAAAAAACAGTGTAGGATAATAAAAACCAGCGCTCAATATTTTATTTTTTGTGGTTTTCCAGAAAATATGCTCCACACAGGCACCATTGTGAAACTCCTCCATTATTTTATCTTCCTCATATTCTAACAAATAATTCAACAATATTCCTCTTCCATCTTCCCAATATAAATACTCATCTGCACTGAAAAAATTAACATCTTTCAATTTATGAAACCTTGCTTTTGTTTTTTCAAACCAGGTGGAACTTGTAGATGCTATAAAACATAAATGATATTCGTATACAAGGGGGAAGAAATGAACCTTTCTTGTTCATGTTTAACCACTTCTTCGTCATTATGTTGAGCATCAATGAAATTGATGTCCAATGCATGCAAATTTGATTTAGCCATCATTTTAGCTAGTCCGTGACCCTTTATAAGTTAAGTGGGCTTGATTTCAATATCATACTCCAAAAGAACTGCTATCCACTTACCTCTCCTTCCTTCTAAGCTAGCTTGACTAATAATTTCCTTCACTACAACATTAGGAACAAAGACAATTACATGAGAATGAAAAATTTAAACCTTGAAATCCTTTAAAGCCTTTACCAATGCAAAAGCTTGCTTCTCCATTATGTTATATTTCAGAGAAACATCTCTTAATCCCCTACTAAAAAATGCTATAGTTTTCTCATGGCCCTCCTCATTTTTCTACATCAATACTATTGCAATTGTGTGCTCCAAGGCAAAGGAAAAAAATAATGAAATCTTTCGTGTAGTTAGGATTAGCAAAAATAGGAGCATGAGTTAAAGATTATTTTACCTCATTGAATGACCCCTTTATTTGAGCAATCCATTTGATTTCATTGTCTTTTCTCAACATATTTTTGACGACCCTTAATATTTCAACAAGATTAGGAATTAACCGCCTCAGAAAATTAATCATGCCAATAAAAGACTGCAATTCCTTTTTATTTCTTGGGGTATCAATCTTCTGAATTGCTTCAATTCTAATTGTATCAATTTTGATGTCATCTTTGGAAATTATGTGTCCCACTAGCTTACCTTCCTCCATTTCAAAAAAAAATTCATTGGGATAAAAGAGATACCATACTTTCTATACTTCTCAAAAAAAAAAAAATTCAAATGTTGTAAATGATCTTCCTCAAATTTGGAATATACAGTGATGTCATCAAGATATATAACAGTGAACTTGTCTTTGTCATCTGCAAAGGCAATGTTCATTACCCTATGAAAGGTTCCCCCTGCATTCATTAGTCCAAAAGGCATCTTTACATACATAAATGTCCCCCATGGTGTGTGAAAGTTGTTTTATCTTGATCCTACAGATGCACCAAAGCCTGATTATACCTGGAGAAACCATCAAGCAATGTGATCCTCCTAGAACCAACTACTCATTGCAATAGGTGATACATATTTAGAAAGGGGTGATTGTCTTTAAGAGAGACATTATGAAGGTTTATAAATCAATACATAATCTTATCTCTCCTGTATTTTTCCTCACTATAACTAAGTTTGACAACCACTTAGAAAATTTCAAAGGGAAATAATCATTGCATCAAAAAGTTTTCTTACCTCCATAATTAAGGGCAGCAAAACAGGGTTAGTCCTCCTCAGCTTATGCTTGAATGGTTTGTTTTCCTTCCTTGACAGTAATGGCATGTTGGATGATGCTTGTATCATAAGCCTTCAAGTCTTCATATCCCCATACAAAGACATCATAATACTCCTTCATAAGATCAATATATTTTTTCTTCTCTTTAGGACCCAAAGCTTTAGAAAGTTTCACAATTTTTGGTATGTCTTTGGTTGCTATATTACAATCTTCCACTCTAGTATCAGTAGGTAGTATTTTGGGTTAATGAGCCACAACATTGAAATCAAACAATTCTTCCAAAAGAAATAAGCTTCTTGAGATCACATTTTCCTTTAGTTGCAAAACTTCAAGGTCTTCCTCAAACTTCTTTCTAATTAGCCTCTCAAGATCACTCACAAATTCAGGAGGATCATGATCTAGATATGATCTTGTATGGATCTTTCTAGAAGCCATATTTCCAAGAAAACTTATCATAGCTATGCTTAGACACAATTTTTAGGTGAAAGTTTCAGCTTAATAATTCCTAACTCATTGTCACCCACAAGAACTACATTTGAGATTCTCAAAACATAGTTTTACCAGGAAATATTTAGCTTTTGAATCCCCAATATGGTTTCCAGAATGTGAACACTCTGTAAATTCGCTATTCTGAAGAAGGAATTCCAGAGGTAACCACAAACCACCTCTAGGTCATAATCTAGCCCTTATGACCTGAAGAGGGATCTTTGACTTAGGTTATACAAAAATATGATTTTATTCTAGTTAATAAGCTCAACAAAGTTGTATTTTTATAATTTTGTTGATGAGAAAAGGGGTAGATCCATTGGGCATGGTTTCATGTCAAAATAGATTTTGTTTAGTGAGATGATAAAAAAGAGAGGGTTTATCCATAGGGGAAAGGTATGCAGCTTTGGTCGTGGGATTTAGGTCAAATTGATGTATGGGGTTGAATGTAGAAGGGGTGAAATACAACACATTAGAGCATCAAAACATGGATGAATGCTAATATGTCACTTTAAGTTGAAAACATTGATAACTTGGCAAACTAAAACATAACATCATTAAAGATGCATTTTGAATTAAACATTTGGTTTGCTAAGCAATAATATGAAAATTAAAGAGATGTAAAAACACAAATAACTTACAAGATCAAAGGAACACAAAACCACCAAAATTTTTACTCAGGAATCCCTACAAATCACCTTTTATTTCATTCATTCACTAGAAAAGTTTTCAAAAATACAATGCACAAAAGTCTTTTTCTCTAATCTCAGCCAGAAGAACCTCTTACAATTTTTTTGATATCTTGTATACATCATTAGGTTAATTTTCCCACTCTAGATGGTCAAATTCATTGAAAGTAACCAACTTTTAACAAAAAACATCAAAAATTAGCTCATATGCTTAAAAATAGGGTTTATTTCACCTACTACCCAATCACTGCCTAATACACCATTCACTTGGAATATTTTAAATAAAGCCTTAAATACACCTTCTAAAATATTATGCCACCTATCCACATGATCTAACTACTTCCAAGAGCCACAATTATAAGTTTGAAACAAAATGGAGTTGGCTGGCCAGACTTGCAGCATATTAGGTAGACTTGCAGTGCATTGAATTGGCTTACGTGCTTTGTACGATTACGACCACTATCTATCAAAAAGAAGAAAATGGGCATGCTTCAAATACCCTTGTGATGCTGGTGGACCTCCTAAACAAGATTCAAAATGCCCGCAGACATCCCTTTAACCTATTCCCCACTTTCGCAACACACTATCTATTTTTGCAACGTCGCCAAAAACTGAACACATGGTGACTTTTCCTTAATGTGAAATGTTATAAAAATAAAAATGGATGTTGGAACCTTCATTTAAATACCTTATGAAAGAAAAAGTTCCAACCTTACTATCCCACAATTATCAAAATTTATCTATAAAAAGTGCAACAAGGCCCTTCCTGCATTTTTGCAAGTTTCATCAAAATTTTACCTTCTCTGATCTCTTGAGCCAAAAACAAAGTTAGCTAGGTTGAGGTTTCCTATTGGAAAATCACCTTTGTACTATCCTCTGCAAGTAATTCCAACTTGCCTCTCTTCCTCTTCCTTCTAGCTTCCTTGACTTCAATGAGTTCCTTCTTCACCAACCTGAGTCTTCTCTTTAGGACCAAGTTTTGTACATATAATTTTTTCACTTGCCCATGTAGAGGAAAGGTCCACTTTACTTTATACTTAGCCCTATCAAGGATTGATTCAACAACCTCTACCTCTCTTAACAAGGCCAACTTATCTCTATGATATTTCTATGCAAGTTGATCTACTTGATGTTGTATTCATTCAAGTTGTTCGAGTAGCTTCTCGAATTCCTTCCACTCATAGAAAGCCATAGGTTGAATAATCTCCTTTACTTGCATATGCACCTTGGTAGCAGACCTAGTCCTTGGTCTCCTTGAATTCCCAACTACTTCCTTCATCTCTTCGACATCAATGACCATTTTACCTTTGGGTTTTTCAACATGTGTCAATGTTTCCTTTGATGGCTCTTCTTCTTTAGGCTGAATAGTTTCTTTTGAAACTTTATGCCTTAGCTCCTTGTTCTCTTGCTGCAAGTATGATATTGTCACATGGGCCTTGTCCAATTGATCTTGTAACTCTCCAATTTTTAGGTCCCTTTCTTCAAATTTCCACTTCCTTATGTGTGCTTTCTGATTCCATAACTTGAATGGGTGAAGATGGAGGACCCACAGGTAATCTCTTGGTTGAAACTCTTGTTTTTGGCACTTTTACCACCTTTTCTACCTCAGGGGAGAATTGTAGCTTCCTAGCACTTTTCTTACAACTAATATTTTTTTAGTCAATGGTTTCTTAACTGACTGGTGCAGGTGAAGATTCTTTAATCACAATTGAAGAAGTGTCTTTCTTAGTATTTTGGTTGTTTGAAGATTGTGTTGCCCATCCTGAAGAAACCAAAAACTCCTGCCATGATTTCTCCTTCTTCTCAAGTTGTTTCATTACCAACAATTTGGTTAATGAGAAATGAAATAAACTGGCCTCAACTTAACTTCCTTTTCTTTGAACTCGCTGAGCCATATTACATAGACTCCTAAACAAATAATAGGGAAGATTCAAATATTTATTACCAGTAAAATTCATTAAAAGCCTAATATGATTATGATACACCCTACTGAATATCCCCTCACATGTAAAGTACCTTTGAATGACCTCCAAAAGCTTGTTATGATGATCTTGTAAATAACTCCTTGGAACAAATGCAGCATACTCTTTCTAGTGTTTTGGCTTGAGAAAGTCCTTGAAATTGACCAAATCAAAATCCATTGCTTTGAACCATGCCTCTCCACTCAAATTAATCTCAGTGGCCTCATCTATTGATTGAGATGAGACTGGAAAAGTCATAATTCCAACATTTTCTTGCACACCATCAAAATCCCTATAAAATTCCTTTGTCAACTACAAATGATACCTGTCAATTTTCTCACAGAATCTTAAACACTCTACTTGTTCAAAGGCCATCCTGATGGTTGGATCTACATTGATATATGCGATGTCCTATGGTTCAAAACATACGGTGGCTCCCACTTTTTGTTCTTTTTCTTCTGGAGTTGACGTAGTTTCACTTTTGCAGCAACTGATATTTTAAGATTATGAACAACTTTTTTAGACAACAATGGAGGTGTTATGGTATTCAAATTTTGTGATAATGTCTTAAGATACAAGCCAACAATTACACCAAGACTCACACTTGCAAACTTCTCAGGAAAACCCTAAAGATCTTGGAACTTTGTAAATGTTGGCAAGAGATTAAACTAGGGATAGTCGTAGTGGAGAGGAAGAAACACACTGTTAAAGAAAATTCAACCTCTTCAAAACCTTTGGGCATAAATTTTAAGGGAAAAAATTGTTACTATATTTAGACCAAGGAAAAAATTTGCATGCAAAGGCTCTCATATTGAAAAGTAAAATTGGAAATGAGGAAAGAGGGAAAAGACCCACTATGTGGAATCGCAACATGTTGGGATAAAACCTTAGCACAGAGGAGGAAAAACACAGTGAATAAATTCTATCCTATTTGAAAGCTCTAAATGGTTTGTGCTAGATTCTAAATATATTTTTAGATTTATTTCATGGCTGAAGGACAAATATAAAACGAAATTTGCACCTATGATGGAATTTTGGCCATCGATAAGCGAGAAATTGAGCACTGTGTGGACTTGGAGTGCCCTTGCCTCCCTTTTGCAACAAAAGAAATGAACCACCTAAGTTTTCTGATGTAGATAATGAAAAGTTGAGAATTAAGGGATAAAGAGGCAGGTTCAAATGATCACCTTGAATGGTGGAGCGAGAGTGAATGTGGTGATCGTTATTTGGAGAGAAAAACCTGAATCCACAACATTTTTTTTTGAAAACATGGCGCATTGGGAAAATAAGTGATTGTCCTCTGACCGTTATCCCCTATTGAGCTCATAAGCAGTCCTTTTGAAATAAGATCCAAACTAATATAAAAAAATGCTCCAAATCTATGTCAATATCATTAAATGATTTCTTTGATGAATACATTATTTCTAAACTAAGGTGACCTACTAACTATGACTTAAAAGGGGACTAACAAACTCACACTAACTAAGGATTTGTAACATGATTTTTGTACCATTTTCAAGTGATGAAAGACTTACTATGAGTTCCCTTTGTAAGGAAAACCATAACTTAGACATTGGCCTATTAATCAAAATGAAAAGCCTTACATGATACCCAATCTAGACCTAGACCTCTTGGAACAATAATAGTCAGGGGATTTTGACTAATATTTTCAATTTTGGCCTTAGATACATAGCAATACTAACAAGACCAAGATTCCTAGACATAGGACACTCACATATGCAATGATGGATGTTAATATTTCAGATTGTGACTAGAATATGGAAGGAAACTATTGATGGAAGACATATAGCAACATTATCCAATTCGAAATCCATTAAACGAGAATCGTAAGGGTCAATGGTGCCTAATACAAAAATCAAGGCTTTATGTTGGATTGGGCATGTTTACAAGACTTCCAATGTTGAGATAGCTAATGAAGATTGGGCTAGGTCATCGACTCTAGTGTAGTTGTGAGTAGCCTTTGACTTGTCTCTTGTTCGTCATAAAGGCCCTTTAACCATTTGTGTGATGGGTTCTATAGGATGTCGAGGAATTCAATATGGATGGGTTGGTTTCTGGTGGAGTTTCATAATCTTGATTTTGTGTCTTCAAGAGAATGTCTTCCCTTGCCATGTAAATGTAATGACTTGAGGTATTATGGGAACTTCCTCTAAGAGGATTCTAATATTGTTGTTGGGAGGATTCCTATAGAGTATTTACCACTCCCTGATGGGGGAAGGGATTCTTCATTACTGTAGGTTGTTGGTTTCCCCCCACTTCCCCCCTAGTATCTTTCATCCTTTTGAACTCCACGAGTTGAGTGCAATGATGGGTGTAATGACCATATTCCATGAATATGGCACAAGCATTATTAGTCCATAGATCGGGCTTCTTGTTTTTCCTTTGTGGGTTATTATTGGATTTTTCCTTGGTTTGGATTCTAGTTGGGGTTACCCCCATCTGGTGCCCGCAAAGGTTGTTTTTTATTCCCCCCCGTTGTCTAGGCTCTACCTTTGGCTTGTTCTTTCCTCGTTTATTAGAAGCATTGGGTGGGTTAGCCGTGTTTAGTTGTTCAAATGATTGTTGTTGTTGGAGGAGAGAAGGTTGCACAAAATTATTCCCCGCATTGGCTTGTGTTGGTGGGTTATTATGTTGAGGTGCTGGAAAAGGGAAATACTGACTCCCCTATCCTTGGCTGGCATATGTGTTCTGGGAAGTGGAAACCAATTTGACATTCCTAGGGGGTACAAATTTCCCTGTGTGGGAGGTTATAATACACCCTACGTGGGAGGGTATTTTCCACCCTACATGGGAGTGTTATGGTTACCCTATATAGTAGGATTATGCATAGGTGTAGGTTGATAGGGGTAATATACTATGTTTTGTGGTGGTGGTGCTACGAGTGTGGCACCCAATGATTGGTTGTTGTACATATTTCAAAAGTACAGGAAGGTGTTTCCTAGTTGATGTTGGGCTATGGTCCTAGTCAACCCATTTGAAGCATTAGACGTGCCTGGTAACTTTGGCTTAAAAGTTTGTAGGTGAGTTGCATCTGGAAGAACATTGTAGAGGTATCTATATTACGTGTATATTAACTCTAATTGTTGAGCTTTGATGATAGCCTCTTCCTCATTTTTGGGGATGAATTCACCACATCTTTTGAGATTTCTGACATGAGATATCTTAAAAACAAGGTGTGGAGGATTTTTCTTCTAAATGATATTGTCATAATCTATGATGTTTCTGTCATTCATGGATATGGTCTGATATGTGCATAGTAGATGTTTTCTTAAAATGGCTTAGAAGTTCCAGTCCCGAGTCTTAACAGACAGGGAGCTGGAAAAATGTAAGGAATGTTGTGGCTAAAGAATTGAAGTTACCATGTGACCCAGATTGTTTACCTATGTACCCTTTTATTGCAGCTCCTATTAGGGTGCATTGAAACAATTTTAGGCGAATGGTGTCTTCTGTGATATTGTTGGATGAACACCATAGGTGAAAGGTCATGACATGGTTTCCTAGATCTTCTCCTTGTTTCCCTTCTAATTCTGGAACATCCAAAGGTAACTTGGTTGGCATGGGTGGCCAATTTTGTCCATGTGTAATAGGGTCACTCATTAAATGACATAAATCAAGGAGATTTAAGGAATCTAAAAACAAGACTTGGAAGTTTTTTCCATCGAAAAGCAATTTTGAACAGCTATATGTAAAGGGGTTCCCTACAGGGAAGTGTGAGAGGGGTTGCCCTAGTGGATACCACATGGACTCTTTGGAGGGGTGGTGTGTGGGCTTCCATGAGGGGTAGTGTGAGGGGTCCCCTGGGGGTAGCGTGTGGAGTTTCTTAAGGTGTAGTGAAAGGAGTTTTTTTATGAGGAGGGGTTGCAAGCAAAGTTGCATCGATAAAATAGGATCCTATAATGGTGGTTGTGTGGTGTCTTCTACGCATAAATGGAGAGAGACCTGGTACACCTCCCGGTAATGGGGGGAGGTTTTGGAAGTGCCTAGTGCGATGGGAAGCTATGGGGTCCCCTATGGCGTCGAATATAGTGTGTGTCCCTTCATTTGATGATGGAAGGAGATAAGTATTGAAGAAAGTAAATCACGTACATGAAACAAAGTGAAAAATAAAATGATTACTTTCCCTTTTACTTATGTTATGTGATCAATCAAACAAAAAGTAGTTTTTGTTTGTATTTTCATATGATAAAATATCCTATGAAGACATATTTTTCCTTACGACTCTCAACTTAAGTAAGCCTTGTGGAGATATCTTTTGATGGGTACTGGGGAAACATCCCGAGAGAATAGGTGACACTTTCCAGCAACCGAAGAATCAACCAAGGTAATGGATGAGGCTTTACCTCCACCTACAGGGAAAGGATGCCCTAATATTGACTACTAAGATACCTTTGTCCCATGTGAGCATTCAAGTCTTTAGCTTCTTGGTAGTCAATTACTAGTACCGAGCACTAGACGGGTCGAGTATCCCCGAATAGTACCACACACACTGCACCTAAGTTGAACCCCCTCTAAATCGGGTCTCTAGCGTGCTCGGGTAGTATTTTCCATGGGATGATGAAGTATTTTAAGCACTCTCAAAGTCAAATACTATGTTTCAAAGATGTAAAATGACCATGGAAACTTATGGGATGCCTACCCTTAATGGTCCTAACCTGATGATGCGCCTCTAAATTAGACATAAATTAAGGCCCATGCCTCTAAATTAAACATAAATTAAGGCCTATGACCATCCTTTAGAACATTAAACCTATATTTTAGCATTAGATAATGTATTTTAACTTTAATATATTCATTAGGAAGGTTTATGAATAATTGCATATTTGTGCCTAATATTATTTATTTTTGTGGAATATTATGAGAATATCAAGCAGATTATGAAGATTTGGAGGAGATAATTTATCGACTTGCTCCCTACTATAGGAGGATCAATATTAAATAATAAATCAACAAGATATTATGGAACTATGGCAAAGATTTTGGAACTCCAATGATTGAGAAAATATAGGAATGTGTTCCCTGCCATTTAATGCAGATTCTTAGTATTGGGAACCAAATCGACTGATCAAGGGATTTTGGTGGGGAAAACTTCCTCCTTTCATTGGGAATGATTCCTATTAATTTTTTATAAGTACCAAGTCGAATTTTCCTCTAGGGAGAGATTTTTATTAGTGTTTTGGTGGAGATAGCTTGTATTTCTGCAGCTCCATTGTATTTTCTTGCAGGGATGTAATTGTATTAATGAAAAAAATGAAGATTCGTGTCATGTTAAGCTTCTAAATATTGTTCTCCTCCATAGGTCATTTTCTTTGCTTCTTTTCACTTCTTATTCACATGCATCTCTTGTTTTTATTTCTTTCTAATTATGTGTTTAGTATTAATGATTTCTTATTGTAGGATTAGGTTAAATGGTTGATGTAATTTATTTTGCAAGATCAAAAGAATCATTTAGTCCTTGGAAAATATTTGGAAGGTCATAGTAATCATTGAGCTACTTGGATTAGTCTTCTTATTCCCAAATATAGATTTATGGGACTCCTTTTTAGCAAAGAATAGTAAATTTCTGCTATTTTTTAGAGCATGCTAACGAGCTTCAATCAAGTTGATTCCACTTGCATTAGATCAAAAAAACATTCTATTTAATAAAAAAAAATTACCCGATTGCATTTGCACTTGATTTAGATAGGAATTTGATAGATTTACTAGCTCACTAGTTCTCAAATTTATGACTTTTAAACTAAGTAATTTTTCGTTATTTAATAAATCTCCCCCATGTATAGATGAATTTGTGGATAGATTTAGACAATAATGTGTGTTCTTACAGGAGCTTCTACATTGCAGGGATAACTCATCTTGTTTGCCTCATCCAAGCCTCATCCACCCATGTCACCAAAGCAAAAATTGTCATTTCCATTGAGCAAATCTACCCATCTTGAAGCCCTTGATTGAGTTCTGGGTAGTGTCTACCACCTCCATTCCTTATTCTTCTATTATCCAACTTTCCCAAGCTCCATTCCACCTTCTAAACCACTTCCTAAGCTTTCGGCTTGCTTTTTGTAATAAAACAGGGGATCTTGTAGGAACTAGTACTTCCTGTAGACATCCTATAGGAAAACTTGTAGTGGCCTGTTTTGAGCCCGAATTGAGAAAAATCGTCACTAGAAGCTAGGATTAGGCCCCTAATTTCCCTCCAAGACATCTGAACCATTGTACTCCTTTTCCTCCACACCTGTCTCCCTTGCCAAAGAACCAAGCAAGAATAGCATTTACATTTTTCAAGCAAAAAGATAAAAAAGAAAAAGTTATTTTATATTTATTCATGCACACAACAGTTTCCACTCTCTAGATTAGATTCCATGCTCAGTTAGTTAAAACCATCACATGTGATAAATAGGGTTAAGTTAGGTTTCTTTTACATTTAGTTTATGATCTTTATGCAATTAGAATATGTTTCTTTCCTTGTACTTTATTTCTTGCAATAGGTTAGGGATTCCATTTCAGTTCATTTTCTGCAATTGGTTTAGGGTTTGATTTCAGTACATGAACTCCATTACATCATGACAACCAAGGAAGGACACATTGTATGCTTCACATATAGTGCCGATAACTCTTAAGTTTGTATGAACCCCGGGTTGATAATTAAAATTTGGTAAGACTGGAAGCTGCAACATTCTTGTTGTAATACCGAGGCTCAAAACTTTTTGGTGTGGTTGTCAGGGAGGTGTCAAAGTATGCATTGTTTTCTTCCATAGTTGATTCATTTCTTTTTACTTTTTTGCAAAAACAAAAAATAATTGCCATAGGCATATTTCCCATTAGTGTTTTCATTCAATCATAAAAACAAAAAAATCCTCCAACACCAACCCACCCCTCCATTTGATCAGGTGGTGTAGTAAGAGCCACATCACCATTCACTTTTGCAGGTAGAAGAATAATATGGAAAAGAATGTAGAAGAAATGGATGGAGATGATGACAATGAGGAATATCCTCTCAGATTTCCCATTCAAGATACTGATGGTAGTGTGCACATGAAGAACATCCCTCCATCTTTTCTTACAAAATTTCATGGTCTAAGGTCAGAGGATTCAGAAGCATTTCTCTTTGAATTTGAAATTATTTTTAGATCTTATGGTTACTTTTCAAACACTCAAAAATTGATATTTTTTCCAGCAACATTGAAGTATAGAGCTCTTAAATGGTTCATGAGTTTAGGGACTAATTCAATAAGATCATGGAATGATATGAAAAAGGCATTTCTAGAAAAATATAAAGATCATGATCTTAAGGAAGAGATCTTTAGAATGAATCAAAGATAAGATGAGAGCTTGAGGATCTAATATAGAGGTTCATGTATAATGTTAAGAGGGAAAAACTACATCATTTAGGATCCGACACACTAAAAACCCTCTTAATTAGAACAATTAGGGATGAGTGGATTGATCCCCTTGATATCATGAGTAAAGGTGATGTATACCAATTATCATTTGAAGAAATTTGTGAAATAGGCAAACACATATCAAGAGGAAGGGCAAGAGTAAGTAAATCAATCTAAGTGAACAAGTAGAAATGTTAAGAATGAAAGATGAAGAAAAAGAAGATGTTGATGTTTGTGTTGTCCATACAGAATCACATAATGTTAAGTATTGTCCATCATTACCAAGGTTGTAGGATTTTTACCAAGAGGACAATGGAGCAAGTCAATTGCCAATACAACTATGTTATGTAGCTCCAAAAGGACCATGACAACCTAGTCAACCTAGTATGATGCAAGAGCCTAATTCACAATTTCAAGGTTATGCATATCCACCTCAAAGTAATTTTAACACACCCTTTACTTGGAAACACTGGCCATCTCAACCCCAAAACCATTCTTGGTAACAAGGTTGGCAAGGAAAATATGGGAGCCATCCACAATATCCACAATATCTTCCTCAATATCCTCCATACCTAACTCCATGTTATCCCTACCATTCACCTCCACCAAAATCGGAACCCCAACCACATCCATCTCAAATATACACTCCCACTTAACCACCTATACCACCATTTCCAAACTCACACATTCAAGTAGCTCAGCTCACTTACAATGTGGAGGTATAACACTTCCAAAAATCTCTTCTTGAGCTCAATGGTATTCAACATAGCTTAGGAAGAGTATTCCAAAAATATTTTTTCTTAATATCATTGAAGGACCACATCTAGAAGAAGAAGATTCAAATGAGAATACCAAAGGACCATGGGCTACATTTGATGAAGAACAGACAACAAAATCAGAGATTGAGAAAGCTCCCTCATGTTACCATCAAATCCTCCATGTATTCAAGAGAAAAATTAGCAAAAAGGCGAAGATTTTAATTTCATGAGAAGAAGACATCCAAGATTATCCAAATCAACAAGCAAACCAAGGGCATCAAAGTTATGTTGAGGTTTTGTTCCAGAAAATCAACAAGGTGCAACAATACTCTCTTCTTCAATTGTGCTTGATATCATCAAAGTCAAAGCATTTTATCACTCAAAGCCAGGTACATGTCAAGTCATATATTACAATCCCACACATCAATTTGTTTGCAATCTTGATGTGCACATGGCTCCATTGGAAGTATTCTTTTACTTGAAAGTGATTTTGTTTTTCAAGTAGAGTAGGGTAGGAAAAAAATTAAAAAAAAATGAAAAATAAGAGGCAAAAAATAAAATCTCAGGTGAAAACCTCTTTTGAGACACCTGAGATTGGCTCATTGATTTAAAACCTCCATGAGGCATTCAATGGGTTGAAAAAAGAGAAGAAAGAGAAAAAAGAAAAGATCCTAGGTGAAAACCTCCTTTGAGGTGCCTAGGTAGAGCTACTAGCTGAAAACCTTAGTGAGGCAGCTAGTAGGCCTAAAAAAGAAAATAATAATAAATAATAAATATTTTCCCCATGTGTATCTTTGATAAATGCATGTACTCTTCAACATCTGCAAACAACAAAATAAAGTAGGTACCAAAAGAAAAAATTGGTCAAGCCTAGTCAAAAGAAGTCAAATTTTGACTTTCTTCTCCTTTGCTCAAATGCTCCAACAAGGCCAAGGCCATGCCAATCCATCACCCTCATCTATTTCCACCATCCACCCATCATTCTCAAGCTTTTCCCATTCAGTTTGCTGCTTGTCCAAAAAACTACACGAATACTCTGTTTTACTAGAGGAAACAAAAATACATAGAGCATAAATTTATTTTTTCCATAACCTAAAAACCATGCATCCATTTGCAAATTTGTTTCATGGGGAGATGCATATGGATGATGGTAAAAGCTCAAGAAATTTCACCATATTTCAGTACACTATTTCCAAGAAATCAACCTCCATCACCTACAACCATTTTTGAATTTTCTGGATATTTGTGCATCCATTTAAAACATTGTTTCATGGGGTGATGCATATGGATGATGGTAACATTCCAAAGAAATTTCAGCATATTCTAGTGCATGGTTTCCAAGAAATCGACCTCCATCACCTTCAACCATTTTAGTTTTTCTCGATATTTGTGCATCCATTGGCCAAGATATTTTTTATGGGCAGGTGCATAATGATGATGAAAACATGCTCCAAAAATTTTAGGTCAGTCCATTCTACCGTTTGGGAGATATGGACAAAACAAGTTTGCTACAAGAGGTTGTCTTGAATTACTACAGGATCTCTATAGGAAGTTCTGAATTACTATAGGATCTCTACAGGAAGGCTGAGAAGAAGCTACAAGAGGTAATATGATGGAGAAATGGGTCAAAGGGTCAGGTATTCTTTAGGGAAGGTTGATATAGGTCCCCCAACACCTGCACATCAATAAGAAGACAACCCATTAGAAAAATGAGATCAACAAAAAAGAAAAAGGTAGTCAAGAAGATGTACCTGATTCATTAACAGCACAACAACATTAACTCAGCAGCAATATGCATGTATCTCCAACAAGCATCAGGTAGGTGCAGGTAAGCAATATTCTTGACCTCTTCTCTTGGGCATATTATAGTTAGAAATTTTTTGTCAATGCATCAGAGATGAGGTTTTATAAGCGAAGGATGGGTTAGTAGTCTCAATTGCCTTCAAATAGTTAATTGCAACTCACTCTTTCACTCATGCAATGTTGAAAAGTCAAATTATGAAGTGTGATGATTTCAAGGAATGAGGACAATAGTTAAAAGAAGAAATTTTTGCAAAGGCCAAGTCACCACAGCACTACAAGCCCTCCATCCACTTCATATTCACTATATATCCATCATTTATCCACCCCATTTCATAATTTCAAGAAAAAACCCTACACTCTGTCTCACCTTGAAAATTTCTTGAAAAAAAACAAACAGAGCATCCTCTCCATTTTCACAAACCTACATCATTTCTCATCACTCCCATATAGTTAGAAGACTATGAAGGAAGAACGAATGAATGCTACAGAAAGGCAGAATGCTGCTACAAGAAGGAAGAAAGGAACAAATGGTGCTAAAACCAAAAAATATAGTGACTAAGGTAGACCTAATCAAAATAGAAAACTCCAAGGCCATTATGCAATCATCTAGGCCACAAGAGAGAAGAAGAAGACAACAAAAGGAAATGAGGTATTCACCATCAACACAAAACTCAAATTGCAGTGATAAAAAGAGGATTTCCAAGAGGTCTCTAATCTCTTTCTAGCTTTTTTCCAAGGCCTAAAATATGTTATAAAAATGGGAGAAAGGCATGGAATTCAAGTTAAGGGCCTGCCCTAACCTCAAGCTATTGTTTATGCTCAAAAAAGGTTTCTTGTAGTTTTGACAATAACTACTACAGGATGTCCTAGTTCTCATATAAAGGCATCTTGAAGGTTTTAGAGGTGTCCAAATGGTGGAACAAGGTAGAAGAAGGTTCATAAGGATGTCGAAGACCTTGCCAAACTGAAAAATATTCAAGAACCCATCTTGAATAAGGGGAAGAAAGAAAGCTAATGGTCTCAAGAAACAATGATTTTTTTTATGCACAAATAGATTTTTGGGCTTGTCCTCGCAAAACTTTCAACCAAGATTATTAAGAGAAAGGAATGAGGGGTGCATAAGAGAGAGGCCAACAAGGCCATGAATGAGGTCACTAAGTTGCTTAGAGGATGAGAAACACTTTCAGTAGGCGGGTATGATGGGCCTCTAAATTAGACATAAATTAAGGCCCATGCCTCTAAATTAAACATAAATTATGGCCTATGGCCATCCTTCAACACATTAAACCTCTATTATTTCAATAGGTAATGTATTTTTAACTTTAATATATTCATTAGGAAGGTTTATGAATAATTGCATATTTGTGCCAAATATTATTTATTTTTGTGGAATATTATGAGAATATTGCGCAGATTATGAAGATTTGGAGGAGATAATTTAGGGACTTGCTACCTACTACAAGAGGATCAATATTAAATAATAAATCAACAAGATATTATTGAATTATGGCACAGATTATGGAACTCCAATGATTGAGAAAATCTACGAATGTGTTCCATACCATTTAATGCAGATTCCTAGTATTGGGAACCAGATCCACTAATCAAGGGATTTCAGTGGGGAAAACTTCCTCCTTTCACAGTGAATGATTCCTAATCATTTTTTATAAGTACCAAATCAAAATATCCTCTATGGAGAGACTTTTATTAGTTTTCTGGTGGAGAGAACTCGCATTTCTGCAGCTCCATTGTATTTCCTTTCATGCATGTAATTGTATTGATGAAAATAGTGAAGATTGTTGTTATGTTCAACTTCTAAATCTTATTATCCTCAATAGGTCTCTGAGTTTCCTTGGGCTTGGCCATCCTAGGAGCCTCTGAGCCCTTATGTATCATTTTATTTTCTTCTTTTCACTTCTTATTCTATTTCTGTATTTAGTATTAATGATTTCTTGTTGTAGAATTGGGTTAAATGGTTGATGTAATTTATTTTGTAGGATCACTATAATCATTTTGTCCTTGGAATATATTTGGAAGGTCATAGTTGTTATCACTCCTCTTGACCTCTAAGGTTGAGGAAGAGTCGAGCTGAGGTAACCACGAACCAATCTTTTGACTTAGTAGCTAGCCCTACCAAGTCAGAGAGGGCTCTCTCCAAAGAATCACAGCCAAGAGGGATGGATGGATTAGGGTTTTAGGCTAGTTATGATGTGAAAAAATTGTTTGATTTGATTTGGCATGGTTATTGTTGGATGAGGGTATTAGGTCAAAGAGGCTAGGATAGGGAAAATCAAATATGATTGCACACATTCAAAGGGGCAAGGTAGGCAGGAGGCTTAGCATTTAAAAGGTGATTTAGTGAGATGGTTTAAGACTGGTGAGGAGTTAGGAAGAGCATATGAGATGTATTCTTCCTAAACTAAAGAAAAATGGATAAATTATGATAACTTTCCCAAAATAGAGCATGAGCAAACATGTATTCTGCCTATCAACACCATATAACAGACATGAAATGGTTTATGAGTTTAAAAAACATTCATACAAATGATACCAAAGAAGAAACAATGCTAAACATCCATACCACATGTATTCCAAGGAAATAGCTGCAACTCATCTAATAATACTACCCAAAATATGATACAATAATCTTTGATCACTAGTACAACATCCAACTGAGTCCAACCTCTGAAAAGTGTGAAGAAAGGGAAGATATATATATCAAAACAACCTTCTCTCATCCTCAAGGGTTGAATCCCTGAGTTGAGGAAGAGATCCACAAAAGTCTGAATTGATACCTAAAGTGTAGGGAGCTCTGAGTGACTCCTCCCTAATTACATTGAAACTAATTCATTTGATTTGAAGAAGTATTTTTACTTTATGTATTCACCCCCTAGGTAATAGTAAAAGACCATAATTACATTTACCATATCAATTAAATCAATAAAAAGTTGATTCCCTAGGATGAAAATCAAAACTGGAGAAAAACAGTGAAAAATCAGGCAAATTGTCCTATGCACGGCGCCTTTGGTCTGTGTGCAATGCCATCTTCCAGCTGAGTTTTGAAGGGGTTATTGATGTCCAAATTGAGCTCATGCTAGCTCATTAGAAAGAATGTCTTGTCTAGTTTCCATAAATGTACTAGGTTTCAAACAACGATAGTATTTAACCTTCCAAAAATTCAATCTCCCAAGGCTAATCCTGTGTGCAGCGCCTAGCTAAAAAGAGGGCAGAGATGTAGTTTTTGAGGTGTTTTTGGCCATTTCTCCCTGCATATTGCCCAATTTTGGTGTGCCAATAATAAAAATTGCATGTTTATTGCCTTATGAATCCAATGTTGGTCTTTTTTTTTTATTTGTAGGCCTCTAGAACGTGCACAACACCTAGGGTGCTACACATAGGACAATCCAATTGTGCAAAAACTATCAAAGTTTACAAAAAAACCTAAAATCTCAAAAAATTCCCAAAAACTTGTCAAAATTGATACATGAACTACTGATTGATTATGTGAAGCATGGAAAGAGGCCTCTGCAAGGATATCAAGTTTTCTCTTCTCCTCTTGCATATTTGGGGATTTAGGCTTTGACTTCACTTTCTTGAGTTTTGACCTTGCTATTTGGCTTCTTCGGCAATAATACTTTTCCATCCTCATTTGTATGTCATTTTCTCTTTTGGTCTTGTCTAGGAGATTCTCAAGATGTTTGTTAAATCTCTCAAGTCAATGCTCCCTATTTTCATTGATCATTATCGAAAATTGCTCATTTAAGGTAAGCTCCTTGGCTAGTTCAGCTTCTTTCTGTCTCTCTAGTGCTAATGCTCTCTTTAGGCCTTTGGTTCTTGGCCTTTTTCTTGAAACTTGTTCTTCCCTCTCATCAGGATCACCATATTTTCAATATGCTTCATCAAGTAAGGCCTTAGCCTTGGTCTCTTCTCTTTTTCATTGAGAAGGTCCACCTCCATGATCAGTTGTTTTGTTTTCAATTGTTGGTTTTCCTACTCAACAAATGAAATGACATGTTTAGATCTATCCAATTGAGTTTCCAATTGTTTGATTTCGGCCTCTTTTTATTTTATGATCAATATTGTGTTTTCATGATCATCTTGCTGATCCAAGTCAACAAGGTCAAATTCTATTTCTGTCTCATGGAAGTCTTCATCTTCTTGCTTGATTTCCTCATCAATAACTGTCTCTATGATCTTTTGCTTGCCCTTTTGTACCTGCTTTATTGATGAAGAAGGCATGGCCCCTCCCACAATTTGTGGGGAAAATACCTGCCTATGACCTCTTTGATAAGTATATGACAATGTGACCCTGTATGATCATACAATGGTGATGATGATGGTGAAATAGGCTAACATGATTAGTGGGATGAGATGAAGAAGGAATATCTTCAACATGTGGAGCTTATGGAGCAGTGAAAATATCATTGGAAATGAAAGTGTCCCATGAGATGTTTAGCTGATTAAGGTGATGGAGGATAATGATCTTGATCAGAGAGTGATGAAAGAGGTTGTTCATTTGTTGATCATACTTTTTTCCTTGAAATGTGTATGCCATTTTTTCAATTCTCTTGAACAAATAATAAGGAATATTGAGCATTTTGACTCCTGTGAAGTGCATGAGAAATCTGATATGGTGTGTAGAGTCTGGAAAACCTGCCTTCACAAGTAAAGTACTTCATGATGATTTTCATCATGGGAGCATACTTATCAAGAAGGTGACTGAAAGGGAAGAATTTCTTCCTCTCATTTCTGTACCGAGGCTTCAAGTATGGCTGATAATATTGATCATCTAGGTTTTGAGCTTTAAACCACTTTTCATCCACATTAGGTATTCCAGTAGCAGCAACAATAATGGTTGAGGATATGGTGAAGGTTACACCAACAAGGGTCACTTGATTGTCTTTAAGATTTGAAATGAGATGTCCATTCAAAACAGGGTGGCTTTGAACTCTTTGTATCATTTCACAAAAATCAAATCATCCCATATGCTTGAAACAAGTGATTGTCATGGGTGAGGCCGTTAGTTCTCTAGTGTTGGTAAGCTCAAAGCTCAATATTCTTGTTCCTTTGTGTGGCATTGTTTCTTCTGTATCTTACTCCTCTATAAAATCTCTATCTTCCTCCTCCATGATGTGTTTTTGTTCTTTTTGTCTTGAAACCCTAGGGATTAGGAAATGAGAGTGGGAATGGGGTAGGAAAAATTTAGGGAATGGGGGAAGGGATTAGGGAACTTAGGGAGCTGGTAGGGGATTGAAATATTTAAGGGATTTGGGAATTGGTATTGTATTATAGGTATGGCAGTATGGTTGCCTAGGACATAGGGTTTAAGGGAGAATAAATTTGGGATAGGGATTTAGCAATACAGGGGTAGGGATAGGGTTTACTATGATGTGGGAAGGATAGTAGGGTCTTAGGAACAGTTTTGGAGGTGTATGAATGAAACTAGGGTTTGCAAGTTTTAAGAATTCCAAATTTCACACAAGAAACTTCATAGCATGAATTGGTGACTTGTGAAATGTAAGGAGGGTATAGTAAGGCCTTACTTGCTAGGAGGTTAAGAATCCTTGTGCTGAAGTTTTGGAGCACTTGCATGAAATTGAGAGCTTATAGATGAAGTTTGACAGGTACATAGTGCCTTTGATGCATGCGTAGCGCCTATCTTCTCTATACGTAGTGCTTGACTCTGTTTTTCTAATTTTGCCTAGAATCGTGAGAAATTCTCTCTTGGGATTTGCTAAATCGATTGTAGGAGGCAAATGAAGTTGAGTTTGAAGCTAAGAAGGCCTTTATACTTGAGTGAATTTGATTTTTTAACTTTAAAACCCACTTTCTAATGTTTCAATTCACCTTTTTTCTTTGCTAATTACCCTTTACACTCTGATTTTCTTCTTTGCAGATTGATGATGCTGGAGTTTGGAACTCTTTACATTTGAATTTTCTTGGATGAATTTGGCACATAGAGTTTGAGTTAACAACTTACGAATAGTACTTATTAGATAAAATGAACATGAAATTACATAAATTTAAAATATATATATATATTACATCTCTGTTTTTTGGAATAAAATTACAATCTGAAATAAAACTCATACTTGGAATGAAAACTAGAACTTGGGTAACCATAGTTACATGTTTGCAAATCCTCTTGAAATGAAAAAGGGATATTATTTTTCTCACTCTCATACTTTTTTTATGGCTTTATGCAGTGAAATGGAGTATTATTAGACCTTGGAGAATGAAACCTAGTGACCTAATGGGACCTTAAATGGCCAAACTCCATGTTGACTTGATTAACATGAATACATGATGAAATTGGCTTTTATGATTGATGTAGGCTTAGTATAACATGAAGGTGGGCCAGCAAGTATTTATTTTTCAAGGGAGAGTGAGGCTTTTGACTTGGGCTACCATCAGTGAATAAATTTTTGCATGATGACCTAGGTAGAATGACAAAAAATTTAGAATGGGACCCTAATATGATATAAAAGAGGAGTTTTGATCACTGATGGAAATATGCAAATACTGACTCTAACATTGGCCTTGTTTGGGGATGGCAGCTCCTTGGATGTGTCAAGAACACAGTAGACCAAGTGCCTAACCATGTGGGCCAATACAGTCAAAAACTTAAACTGAAATGCACGATTGAATACTGACAACTCAAATAACACAAACGGACTCAAAACTATTTTGAAATCGATTGAAAAAATGACTCAAAACTAACTTACTTAACTGACGACTGAACTTTGAAAATGGCAGAAAATCAGTGAAGCTCCATGGCCTTCACTTCAGGCTTCGAAGTCCAGTGATTCTCTACTTCACACTTGTAGAAAGTTAAATTGTTATATACAATGAAACTGGGAAATTTTTTAGAATCATATTTCAGAAAAGATAGTTCTTAAGGAGATTACCACTGACTGGTCCTCCTAAGAATGGTTCTCCATTCATGTCATCTAACATGAAAGCATTTTTCCATCGAAAATGGGAAATATGATAAGGGCCTTTCCATAGATTTTCAAATTTACCATGCTTACCCTTGTCCTCGTTTCTGGCATCCCAACGGAGCACCACATCTCTAATTTTGAAATCATCCTCCCTTGTTTTCCCATCATAGATTTTCTTTATCCTATCATGGATCTTAAAGGTGTTCTGAAATACCTTATCTCGTGTCTTCTGTAGGTGAATCATTTTATTGATTCGGCATTGTATATCATTCTCTTCACTTCCTGCTTCTTGTAACAATTTCATGACTGAGATTGCTAATGATGAAGGAAAAATAGTATCTACTCCATACGCTATTTGAAAAGGAGAAAGTCCAAGAGATTTCTTACTACTCACTCGATCTGCCCACAATGCATTGATCAATTTTTTGTGCCAATTCTTTTTGTTCTCCTCTAACATTTTATTGATGATGTTGATTAAGGATTTATTGGAGGACTCTACCAAACCATTTCCTTGTGGATAGTATGTTGTAGAATGTCCTAAATTTATGTTATATTTGTTACAAAAATCAATCATCTTTTTAGAGTTGAATGATGCCGCATTGTCTATGATGATCTTATTAGGACAACAAAAACGAGACAAGATATTAGTTTCTAAAAACTAAATGATAGCTGAATATGTTGCTTTCCTGGTTTGAATCACTTCGATCCACTTAGTAAAATAGTCTATAGCTGTCAGTATCCACTTGTGTTGTGTGGATGATGATGGGTTAATATCGCCTTTGAAATCTAGGTGCCACTACTAAAAATGTGCATGAACTGATATAGGTTGTAAAGACAAAGGAAGAAGTTTTATTTTACCTTGGAAAACTTGGCACTCTTGAAAACTCATCACTGCCTTGTAGATATCTGCAAAAAGGGTAGGGCCAATAGTAACCCGCTCTCAGTACTTTGTTGGTCGTGGTCTTCCAATACAAGTGGCCCCGACAATCTCCTTTGTGGAAGTCATTTATCACCTCTTTAGACTCATCTTTGGTCAAACAGTTAAGAAACACATGTTAGGTCCATATAACACTAGTGATTACCCCATTACTATTGTAGTTGTATCCCTTATTAATATTGTTGTGCCCCTATTGTCCCCATATTGTTATAACTTGCCCCATAGAATCCCTCTATTGTTATTTTTGTGGCTTTTATTATTATTGTTAGATCGGCTGGTTTATATTGTGACTCCTTAGACTCCTATTATATAGAAAGGAGGGTTTGTCATTTGTATCATCCAATAATTGTTCATTTATGTAATGTAAAGGAGGTTGCCCCCTCGAAGAGGCTGAATTCTAAGGAGTTCAACTATCTTTTCTATCTTTTTGTGATCTGGTTTCATAACATTTGGTATCAGAACTTTGGATTCTAAGGTTTTGCTACTCCAAACAAGTCATCGTGGAATTTTTTCTATAACTTTTTTCTGAGACGTTTCAGAAGCGAAAAAAAAAAAACCCATTTGAGACAAAATTGCACTGAACCTTGGGTCTGAATTTTAGAGCTTTTCACGCTATATTTGCGGAGATATGATCTGAGGAAGTTGGTCTTTTTGCAGACTCTTGAATTACATTCCAAACAGGTGAGCTGGGGAAAATCATCATAACTTTCTCTCTGAGCATCAGAGTGAAATTTTGTAAGAAGGCAGAAAGAGGACAGACTATAGTTTATTTTATATATTTTTTAGAGCCAAATGTCGAAACAGGGACATGTGGCACGCCGTACAAGTTCGCTCTACTAAATTAGTCTATAATTAGGTCATTGTGGGAGATTTGGCATAACTCTTCATTGGAGAATCCAATTGGGGTCAGACTGGTGGCATTGGAAAGAGGACACAGAGAGCTGCAGCAGGTCGCAATTTTAGAATTGGATGATCCGAAATTATAGAGATACATCAGAGGCAATATCGAGCTCCTACAAAGTGAAAAAAGGTGTGTAGAATTTTTAAATTTTTGCTTAAGCTTGGTTTGAATTTTTTTCTTGAAGGAATTAAAAGGGCATAGTAGAGCATTATTATTGGTAACTAATGCCCCGAGGAAAGAAAATGCAAACACCTAGTAAGCAATCTGAAAGCTCTAGCATGACTCATGAAGAAGAGGAAGAAATGCTACATGATATATCAAAATTACAAAATCTAACAGAAGCTAAGATAAATGGCATGGAATCTAAGATAAAGGGCGTGGAAGCCAAGATTGACGATTTGAAGATAGATTTGAAGGCAGATTTGACAAATTTTCTACAAGAAATACTTACTAATGGTGAAAGGAGAGTAAAGGAAACTCATGATGCAAACAAAAGAAATGTTAATCATGATTTCATAGACTCTAATGTTGGATCGAAGATGCACCATATTCCAAAATCGATATGAAGAAGTTTGATGGCAAGGATCCCGCAACATGGATATTATAGCTGGAGAAATTTTTCGATCTCAATAATGTGCAAAACACACAAAAGGTACGTATTGCAACTTTATATTTGGAACCAAAGCAGTTTGTATGCTATCAATGGCTTTTCTCTCGTAAACAAATTATCACTTGGGAAATTTTTATAGAAGAATTGACAGCACATTATGAGGATACAAAAAGAAACACTTTTTTTAGCCAATTGATATGTCTCAAACAAAAGGGTTCAATAATGGAGCACATTGAGGAGTTACAAAAATTGAACATAAGGGTAAAAAATATTCCAGAGGAGCATAGGATTGATGTGTTCATAGTGACTTTAAAGGATAATATGCAACATGATGTTCACCTTTGGGAACCTGATTCATTAGAGAAGGCATTCAGGTTAGCAAGAAAAATGGAAAGCAAAATTATAGCAACCAAGAAGCATACCACTCACAACTATAAAGATGGAAGTGTTGTTGCCCCTAGTCTTCCACAACCTATCCTATAAGGTTGACACCACAACAATTGGAAGAAAAAAGAGCAAAAGGCTTTGTTACAGTTGTGATAGCAAATACACTAAAGGTCATAAGTGTGCTGAGAAGAAATTATTCTACATAGATTGTGAAGAGGAAGAAGAAAAGGAGCAAGAAAGGTCAAAGAAGAGGATATACTCCAGGAACAAAGCCTAGATGAAGAACAAATGAATCCGATGATATCTTGTAATGCATTGGCAGGAATTACCACTCCTCAATCAAACCATCAAGATAGAAGGACAATCAAGAAGAAAAAGGTAATAGTGTTGATTGATTCAGGAAGTACCCACAATTTTATTCATTGTAAGGTAGCAAAAGAATTGAATTGCTTCTTATATCCAGCACCAGAGTGTCAGTGATGGTTGCAAATGGAGGAATAATAAATTTCTTTGGAAAGTGCCATAATATCAAGCTATCCATGGGAGAATATGTATTGACTAGCCCAATGCTTTCCATTCCAATGGGAGGTG
>APFE030812644.1:0-24835 GCA_000404065.3 Pinus taeda | reverse complement strand
CTTCTTGGGAAAGATAAACTTCCTCTGGAAGTTCATCTCAGATTATGCACAGATTGTCAAACCTATCCAAGATATGATCAAGAAGGATATAGTCTACAATTAGGGAGAAGAAGGAAAAGGATGCATTTGCCCATATCAATTAGGCGATGGTAGATGCACCTACGCTATATAACCCACATTTCAACAAAGATTTCTTGTTTTACACATTCGCTTCTGACAACTCACTCGTTGCAGTGCTCACACAGAAGGATGAGCTAAACTATGAACATCTCATCTCCTTCATGAGCATGAGCATGCAGGGACCTGAGATCAACTATCCCGCCATGGTAAACAAGTATATGTTGTATACAAGGTGATGAAACATTTTAGACCCTACTTGTTGAAAAATCATTGCATAGTCTTTGTCCCACACACAGGAGTTAGAGTGTTGCTCGTTCAACAAGAGCTAGATGAAAGATGTGCAAAGTGAATGAAAAGAATTTAAGAGTATGATCTTGATATCAAGCCATTTCACATTATGAAGGGTCATGACCTCTGCAGACTTGCAGCAGAATCAACACACGTGTAAGAGGAAGAAGAAGAGCTCGTTGATTGGGAGCAAGAAATCGATACGTACAATATAGAGTGAGCACCACCCACTTCGCACGGAAACTCTTGGTATGAATAAGTGCGCAAGTACCTTGAGCACGACACCATGCCCTCTCACTTTTCCATGCAACAAAAGAGGGCAGTTCACCTCAAAGCCTTATCTTACTAGTTGGTGCATGGAGTGCTTTATAGAAAGCACAACAGTGGAATTTTTCTCAAGTGCCTGGGGGCATAAGATTCAAAGAGAGTATTACGTGACATGAATGGCAGACCAACTAGAGGTCACTTTGAAAGTAACACAACTATGCAAAAAATCATGAGAGACAGTTTTTACAGGCCTGCATCGTTTAAAGATGCACACGCTTATGTTTGCAAGTTCCTAGTTTGTCAGTGATGCGCCAATAGAACTTGAAGGTTAGTAGCCCCGCTGCAGCCTATTGCAGTGGATGAACCATTCCAATAGTGGGGCTTAGAAGTCATTGGGGAGATCTTCCTACATTCATCAAAATAACACGCTACATTCTTATTGTTACAGATTACTTCACACGATGGATGGAAGCAGTTCCGCTCAAATAAGTGAACTACCAAGAAGTCATCAGCTTCCTTTAGGAGAACATCATATCGAAGTTTTGCATTCATATATCACTTGTTTTTTACAATGAAACTTGCTTATGTTCGTTGAAATTATATGATTTTGTATTTCAATATGGTATTGTGCTTAAACATTCAGTTATCTACTACCTGCACGGAAATGGTATTGTCGAATTAACAAACAAAAATCTCGTTTGCATTATAAAAAAACAACGAAACTGGCCTTCTGCCCTGGTGAATGCACTTTGGGCTGACCAAGTTACACCCAATCCCTCTCTGAGCACATATCCATACTTCCTTATATACGGAAAATAAGCCATCATTCCCCCCAATATATGCTTTCCTGCTCTCTAGTTATGCCAAGAATCCCAAGGCAAGCCGTGTCTATTTAGTCAGCGTAGGATGAACACATTACACAAGTTACAGGAAGAACGGATGAAAGCAAAAGAAAAAATTTCACTCCACCAAAACTGTATCAATAGATGGTTCGATCATAAGTCTGCAGGGAATGCTAGCTTTGTTGTGGGTGACTTAGTCTTGAAGTGGGATAAACCCCATGAAGACAAAGGAAAACACATGAAGTTCTAGTCTCTGTGGATTGGTTCGTACACGGTTCACGAAAAACTTGGCCAACACACATATCACTTGCAATCACTTGATGGGAGGATTGACAACCTTCTCGTCAATGGCGAAGATTTAAAATGTAATTTTCAATGTTCTAGGGCCGTGCCCCGCCTATGTGCATAGTATGCTTACTATTGCTCTGTTGCTTTGCTATTTTGTTCTTGCTATTTTACTTTGTTGTTTTTCTTTGTTTTGTTTTTCTTTTCTTTGGTCGTCTTTTCATCTATTTTGTTTTGTAAATAAGTATTTTCCTATATTGTGTTCTATCTTTTGAATAAGTATGTGGCTAAGTTTAAAGATTCTTATGACACTGCAACACTTGGCTAGTTTTACGTCCATCTTCTCTGTGAAGAGAAAAAGTAACATTTTCTCGACTAGAAAAATCATGAACAAAAAAAAAATACCCTTCTAGCATATTTAACCATTTATCTATGGCATTTCATCTATTTGACCCTCGAATATGGGGATTCAAAAGTTAACTTGTACCTTAAAGGGTGTGGCATTTCCAGAGTAGTTGCTGGAAGTAGATGCATCGCCCCTGGGTAGCCACTGAAGGATCTAAGCAAAGTTTTTCATCATCGCGTCCCTTTGTCGCTCGAGGTCTTCCTCGAGCAAGATTTTGATAGGATCCCTTGCCCCCTCATCTTTCTTGTCTTCTGCCATGGGAGGTTGTTGGGATTTGTAAGGCTGGTCTTGCAAAGGTTCGACCAGTTCAAGCCCTAACTCCTTATATCTCGACCTCGTTGGGGACATGCAAAGAAAAACATAGAAAGAGCAGATCGCTCTGATACCACTGATCCAGATTTAAACAGGAACACAACAAATTAGAGATATAACCATAAATACAGAGATGCAGCAGAAATAATGCTTCATTTCATTAATGTAAAATACTGAAATATGCTTACAAACAGAAATGGAAATAAACCAACTAGGGCGATGGTAGCTTATCTCTAAGAAGAGATGCGGTGGCTACATGCATCTGAAATGTGTTACAATGAGGCTCAAAGACCTATTTATTGTTGAGAAACAATGGAAAACCCTAAACATCCAAAAACCTAACCCTAGGAGATGAAGCGCCAAACTATGGGCCCTGTTTTGGGTAAATTGGTACATCAACTTCCCGAGGCCATAACTTTGGCATGCGATCTTCGATTGACGCACACAATACCTTGTTAGAAATATCTATCTGAGGAATACAACTTTGGGATGGGAAACATTGGGCGAAGCACCCATGTTGCCCCTAGTTTTCCCAAAAAATGTCGTTCAAGGCCTCAGAACAGGTCCGGAAGTTTAGAACCCGAAAAACTGCTAAAAATAGTAAATTGTGCTATAATTAAGGAAATTGAAAAACTGAAAGAGACAGTTGTGGGGGTCCAAGTGGGATAGGTGGGTGGCCACCAACATCCATCTAGATCAAATTTCTTTCACACTTAGTCATTTTCCTAAAAATATTTCGACGAGACAACCCTTCGTCAATCGGACCCGATCTCAGTGACCTTCCATTGCTACCCAAAACTACACAGAGCTTGAGGTTGTCCTTCGGGAAGCCTGCACTGTGAAATTCTAGAAATGAGTTGGCTGACTGACTCCCTGCACTGTGTATAAGTTGTCCCAAAACCCGATCCAGTCTGCACTTCCCGCAAGATCTCCCATCAAGCCTCCCGCTTGTCAACTAGAAAAATTGACTTGAGTTGTGACCCAGGGTTGTACTAAGTTCCAAAATTGTGCAGAGGTGTATTTCACCTACCCTTCTTCCTCGCTCTGCAATCAACCTAGGAATTGCGTAGAGCTTTCCTTAACCTGCCCTTCTTCCCTGCTGTAAAATCAGCCTAGGAATTACTCAGAGTTGTCCTTCACTTGCCCTTATTCCCTGCTCTGCAATCAGCCCAGGAATTGCATAGAGTTGTCCTTCACCTGCCCTTCGTCCTCGCTCTACAATTAGCCCATAATCTGCTCAGATCTAGCTATCACCTGCCCTTCTGTCCCACTATACAATCAGGCCATAAATTGTGTAGTCATGTCTGAGCCCGCAATGTCTCCCAGGATTGCACAATTTTGACCAACAGCTCCCACAGCCTGATCTTGTCCTCCTCTGGAAAACTGCGTAGATTTTTCTGCTAGTGCCTCCTGCTGCCCACATTGTCTTCCCCAGAGAAATTGTGTAGATCCCAGCTGGATGGCCTGCCTAGTTCCCCCCTTAAAATTTGTGCAGATTGGCCCAACAGTGCCCCGACACCCCACCTGGCCTTCCTCCTGGGCTGGGGTTTTCCCTGCAGTTGTCACTGCTACCCCGATTGCTCAAATCTTCCTCTCAATGACATCTGCGCAGTTTTCTCCAACAATGCTCCAGAGCCTCACATCCCGACCTGAGATGTGCTCTGCACAGTTTCAGTGCCTTGTCCCTCTTCCAGTTAGTGGCACCGAAACATAAAATAATGCATCATGTTAGACTAGGAGATTTTTCGATTTGAACAAATGCATGAAGAACGCCGAGTAAGCGAGCGAAAGGGACACACTCACATGCACCCTCAAGCAAAGACCAAGACCATTGAAGACCCCACACACTTTGCCATGCAGAGGTGAAGATATGTTACACCAAGAGAATATCATCACTCAGAAGCACAACAACTCGACGTGGACATCATAGTCAGCTAGTACATGTCATAAATGTCATGTCGATTTCTGTCATGAGTTTTCTCAGCCACATCACTACTATGGGCCATACTTGTTGTAATCAATGTAATGTAAAGTGGGAGTCCAAGAGATCCACATATGAAGTAGAAGAGTCGTGTAAAGTCGAAAAGTCATAGGGAGTCAAACAATCATGAGGGAAGTCGAAGAGTCACAAGGGTCAGTTATACCCCATGGCTATATATACCCCCTCATTGTATGAGAAAATGACTTTTCACCTTGGATCCTCCTGCATAGCCTTGAGAGTATGTAGTTTGTTCTTTGAGGAGCGATGACAGGCGCCAATGTCCCACTACAGGGACTAGTGATGTATGGTGTACATATGTGTCTTGGATCTTTTGCTTAATTCAGAAGTGTGTCTCAGGCCAACACGTTTTCACGCATGTTTTGTATCCATTTGTAAGACTATTCTTTAAATTTTTGTAATGCATGTTTGCTTAACGTGTACTAAGATAGTTGAACTACTTCAGTTATTTTAGTACTCATATTGTTGAAGATGTGTTGTATTGTTTATCATTGTTGTCTCGTCTGTGTGTACTACTCTGTCAAACATTCGACAAACCATTTTTGTGTTTTATTGGTTTTAACAACCGTCACCCCATGTGGAATTTCCCTTGAACTTTGGTTTTAATGACTGCCACATCCATTGTGGACTATTTCGTTGGATGTTGGATAGACCCTTGTTGTTGTTCGTGTGTGTTTCTTCCTAGTTTGGGACTATTCCCTCTCATGAAGGGACTCACTCTACTCTCCCCCTTTTGATAATAAGAGAACCCAGACACAGAGTTACATTACACACTCACCAGGCACACTCACCTTGGTTTCTTGAAGTTACAAGCATAACACTCTCATGTGTTGAACAATAAGAGCTAAGGAAAATCTCTAAGATAATGGCAACCGGGCCATCATACCAGATGAGACTCCTACACCAAAAGGTGTGAGGTCTAGTTGGGACTTCATACCAGGGAGATCCCCTGAATGTTGGTGGGCTCAACACTGTCAACACACTAATATCCAACTTGTGGTTGAATTTGACCCATTCAACACTCAATATCACTAACCCTTCTAGAGTATTCTTCATAAGGACCACGTGACTAGCCCATTTTTCATGAGTAACAAGGGTTGATGTAGCATACTCTTAAATTATGGTGGTCAATCAAGATAAGTCAACTTTCAGGAGGCATAATGTGTGTATTCAAGCTCTGATTAATGTAATTATTGCACCGCTGGAAATGAATTAGAGCATAGAGTAGCACCAAGAGGTTCCAAACTAGAGAGAAAAAGATTTCTCGCCCAAAAAACAACATTTAAGGCCTCAAACTTGCCTCAATTTTTTTTACCTCAATTCTCCAAATTAGGTCCCATCGCTAAAACTACTCCTATAAGTTGATTTCTCTCATTTTTCTACCTCAAAAGAATTGATATGGATGAAAAATATATATAATGATACAATCCAGATTAGGATGATTGAAGCTCTAGCCTCCTGCATGATGGTTCATGGAATGAACATTAAAATAATTTCACAATGTTAACTTTTATTCTAGAAAATCATATGCTTATTAAAAAATAGATAGATTAGCTAGTTATGTGTAGCTTGAGTGGTTGGGACCAATGGTGTTAATGCCACCCACCTCAATTTGGATATTGGCCAAACCACTTGATATGGTTTATGGACTATTATATGAGACCAAGGGGTTATAGTGGTAGCAATGTGATGTAATCTCCAATGACGGGGATGATAGTGTGTTTTAGTTATCAATTCCCTCTTTACAATAAAAACAAATAAATAAAAATGGATTGAAGTAAATAATCCAACAACTTGATTGACAGAAAAATAATGTGATTAATTGAAGATGACTTACATATTTCCTTGAATTATGTTATACATGAACCTCTGATTCTATCTGCAATTTGTCCAAATTGCCTATGTGATTCCTTGGGAAAGGGGATTGATAAATTAAATTGAAACTGTGTATATGCATTTTCTTCTCAAATGCCTTCTTTACTTAGTTGTAAAGTTAAAAACATTAGCAGGGGTGGCAAGTGCAGGGTCGGGGTGCTAATATACCCCAATGGAAATGTTGAATTATCCTTTTCATTGAGCCTTGAGAAGGCCAATAATAATCAATCACAAGCTTGTGCTCTTCTTTAGGGGTTGCTCCAAGCCACCTTGCCAAATCTCTATAATTTGACAATAATCAAGGATTATGGGAATCTAATATGGCATCTTCATCTTGGTTCCTTTCCTACATATTTCAATCTATGTATTTTTTAAAAAGGGCTAAAGCTCAATTAAATATGTTGAATGAATATTCAAGGGTCCTTGTTTTATGAAAAACAACTCTGAAGCAAACCATTTAACAAATAAATCCACAACTTTGGAACTTTGCACCTTTTTTGTCAATGAGAGGGTATTTCACTTTTCTATTCCATAACATAATGAAATGTGGTGGAGGGGTTGAAGGTAGCTAGAAAATGTATTTAGGACACTTGTGCTTGAGTGGGAAGAAGGTTCAAGATATACAGTTGAAGAAACTTGGGGGCATGTAAGATTAGAAGGCCTCTCGATTATGGCTATGTGCGCTCTTATATGATGCAATATACGGGAGGATCAAGTGGATATGAAATTGATATGAAGATCCAGGTATATTAGTAGGCTTTTAGCCATTATATGAGCTTCTATTATTGGTAGGAACAAGCCTTATACACCCCAAAATCCTCCAAGTAATG
Source organism: Pinus taeda (assembly GCA_000404065.3). Taxonomy (NCBI): domain Eukaryota; kingdom Viridiplantae; phylum Streptophyta; class Pinopsida; order Pinales; family Pinaceae; genus Pinus; species Pinus taeda. The sequence goes on along the minus strand of APFE030812644.1, from coordinate 17,611 downwards.
ATAGGGTAGATATGTCATTTAAATTCCCCTAAGGTGGGAGGGATTTGACAAGTGAAAAAACTCTTTTATAGTGGATTTGATTGTGGATAGACATGGATTCTTATGAAATAATGGAATTTGTTGGAATAAGTAGCAATTTGATAGGGCAACTTGGATGTTATTTGATAATGTGTGAAGTATATGGAGGCAGAACTCAAATGGTGAGGTGGAAAAGTACAAGCCCATGTGAATTGGTGTTATTATGATCCACGTGAAAATGGAAATAAATGTCCAAGAAGATAGGAACCATAATTCAATATGTCATGGAGAAAAAAAGGATAACAAGTAGTGAAAAATACTATTAGGGAAAAGTTTTTCTATTGAGTTGCATTCATTTTGTGGACAATTATGTGAAGCATTATGAATTTAAAGTCTAAATGGTATAGGAAACATGTTTAGACGAAATAATCATCCCATGTTGTAGCAAAAAATTAAAGAGCTTCAAGACAGAATGCTTCAGTTACAACTAATATATAATTAATTGACAACTAAGTTGACTTCAACCATGGCAATCTTGGTGGATTGGTGAGTACAAATCTGCAGGTAGAAGATGAGATAAGTTGCCTCCAAGGATAAACAAAGAACCTTTAACACGACTTGACTCAAGACCCATAGAGTTCTCCGTCCACTAGAAAATTTTGTAGGTAGTGTTGATTTATTTGTACTTTATTTGAGTTGTGTTGTTACTTCAATGGAAGTAGTCCAAATGGAAGACTATCACTAGAAATTGACGCTAAAGGTGCAAAGATACACTGAAGGAATAGAACATGCCTATGATGTTACTACAAAAATGTTGCAACAAAGGAAAGATAAAAACCGAAAGGGTGGAGGATGGAGGGGAGGAAATGTGTTCAGGCTTGCAACAGTCTCACACTTGTGTAGATGCCTGTGTAACGAATGTTGCTCAAACCACCATTCCTGGGTAAATCATTTTTTCCAATCATACCACTATGTCAAGATATTATATACATATTTATATCCAAGCTATAACTGTTGAAATTAATGATGAAATGTATTAATGGAGTGACGGTTCAACCGAACCTTAGATGAGAAGTTTGTTCCTGATTTCTACGGTGTTTTTTCAACTTCCCTAATTGAGTGTAAAATATATATTTCTCTTGTAATGATTGTAATGGAAAAGCATGTTCTCTAGAGGCAGTCTTCAGGTGGTGTTCCACACCTATGAGCTGCTCAGGTTTAATTCAATAAATTTAATTCTTTTGTTTTTAACATGGTATCATAGCTATAGGGTTGAGGACTGCCTGTAACCCTAGGTGGAGGATTTATAGTGAAGGATGAGAGGAAAAAATTAGACTGGTGCATTTTTAAAGAGTGATCAGCGCATGATCCAGTGCCATAGTCACGTCGATCCAGTCCTTCCCTTACGCATTTTTATTTTCCAGAACGACGCGACTCTACCACAGTCGAAGAGCACGAAGACTATCGTGGACAAGGTTGTAGGAGGCTGCCATTTTTTTGAAAAGCGTCCATCGATGGTTAGATTTTTGATCGATGTTGTGTGAGAAAAGGGGTTTGCACCCGGATTTGGTATTTTTTTTGCTGCTATCGTAAATTCGCCGCCCAGAGTTCGTGTGGCCATTATGTTGGATATCAAGAGTTCATTTGCGCCCACCTTCAGGAGTTAATCCATTGTTGGATGCTCTGATTTCGTTGCGGAGCAATTGCTAGATGAGTTGATGGAACATTGCAACTTTCGAGCGCTGGAGCTTTGCAAGATTAGTGACGAGTTTGTTGTGTGCGAGAAGAGGATGCAGGGATAGAGTGTTTTTAAGAAGCTCTCCCCCTGTTGAAGCGCACTCAATTTCGGCGTTGAAGAGCCCAAGAACGACAGAGATAACAAACTTCTTCCAACAGGACTCATCGGCAAGCTCGTCGATCGAGCATTGAGACCTTGATATTTAGTTATGTATCAACCTTCCATATCATTCGCCCTACACCGAAAACAATGCTTCAAGCGTGGAAATAACCATGGATACACGTTTAAATTCTAGCCACGAAGTTTGATATCACACGTAGTGCAAATCATCTCTGACGGGCGCTATGAGAGCTTATATTGTGATGGGGATTATGCCAATTTTAGGACGGTTTGTGTCATTTACAAGTTCGGGCTATAACATTGCGGCGATTGATGCAATATTGATTTTTTTCTAAAGGAATTTGGAGTGATCTCTTGAAAAAAAGGGATCTGAGCTCAATTTTAATTGAAGTTTTCATTGGATCTGGCATTTGCAGTAGCTTTTAAGATCTGGGGTTGAAGTTTTTTATTATTATTCAAGATGAATAATCAGTTAGCAGAAGCATACCTCAATGAGAGTAACAAGCTTGATGGATACAATTATTTTGGTTGGAAATTTAAATTGCAGACCCTGCTTGAGGGACACAATGCATGGGCAATTGTGAATAATGATGAGGTGAAGCCGAACATGCTTGCAGGAGGAATAACAATAGAAATATAAGATTGGGATAATCCGGAGACTAAGGTGATAATGCTCCCGAAATTATCGGTCAAAGATTGCATAATTCCCCGTATCCTTGATTGCAAGATTGCACCAGAAATCTGGAAGACACTCAAAGATCTCTATGAGGTCAAGAACACTAATCGATTGTTGTTCTTGAAGAGAGAGATTATCTCCATCAAGATGGAGAAGAATGAAACATGTGTAGCATTTATTTCGCGGATCAAGGAGCTCAAGAACAAGTTGGGTGACATGAGTGAAGTTGTGTCAGATATAGATTTGGTCACGATTACCATGAATGGTATGACTAATTAGTATCAGATGTTTATCACTAGCTTGAATGCAAGATGAAAAGCTCTCGTGTTTGAGGAATTGATAGGGATCCTCATGCAATAGGAGGAAATGCGACTAACTCATAAACCTCAGAGTTCTTATATGGACTTAATGGTGAAGAAGAATCTCTTTAAAGGAAAGCCAAATGCAACACAGAAGAGCAGTGCAACCCCACAGAGAAAGATGCCCCCACCTCAAGGTACGTATTTCAATAGAAATGATTCTGCTTCCAAATGTTTTTATTGTGGTAGAACTGACCATATAGCCAGATATTGCATGAAGAAGAAGTCTGATGAAGGCCAGAAGAGACATAAACAATATGTAGGTCATTTTGTTGATGAGGAACAGAATCAGAACCTCAGATTGTTCATATATGACTCTGTGTTTTCGACTAAGGATGATGAAGCAGATACCTAGTTTGTGGACTTAGGTGCATCCATCCACGTGACAGGGAACAAACAGTAGTTTGAAAACTTCAAAGAGACTAGCAGTGGAGCAAACATTTACTTTGGCGATGATAGAGGGTACCAAATCAAAGGTTATGGTAATATTCCTGTTGTTTTTCCTGATGGAAATATTAGACATATCCATAATGTAATGTATGTACCCGGGATCAAAAAGAATCTGATCTCTATCTCTACGATAACTGATCAGAATCTCAAGGTAGAATTTTATAAATCATATTATGTTATTAAAGACCTGTTGGATCATATGAAGCGTATTACATAAGGTATTCATGTGGGAGGATTGTACAAGCTAAATGTCAAAAGCGCACCACATCAGCCATTGACATCATTTTCCATGACTACAGTGGACTTATGGCATCAGAGGTTCGACCATATTAACTTCAATGATCTATTGCTATTACAGAAAAGAGGTATGGTTGAAGGTATTCCCGTTTTAAAGCCTCTCCATATTAATTATGATGCATGTGCACTTGGGAAGATGCATAGAGATGAATTTCCTGTGAATGTTGATAGAAGGAGGAGAGATATACTCAAGCTAGTACACACAGATTTATGTGGGCCTATGCAGACAAGGTCATTTGGTGGTGCATACTATTTTTTACTGTTTATTGATGATTTTACTAGATTTACTTAGGTGTGTTTCCTCAAGAAGAAGAGACACACTTTTGAATACTTCAAGGAGTTCAGAAGTATGGTTGAAAAGCAGACAAGTAAATGCATCAGGATTCTCCGTTCGGATCAAGGGGGAGTACAAGAAAGCTTGTGTCCTAAGATACTGCAAAGATCACGGGATACAACAGCAGTTTACAGTACCCCACACTCCTCAATAGAACGAGGTTGTAGAGAGAAAGAACAGAACCCTTGTGGAGTGTGCTCGCAGTATGTTAAAAGGTAAGAATATTTCTAATGGGTTTTGGGCTGAAACAATTAATAGTGTAATATATCTAAAGAATAGGAGTCCAAAAAGAAGTTTAGATTTCAAAACTCCTTTTGAAGCTTTATTTGGCTATAAGCCTGCAGTTAAGCATTTGAGTTTTTTGGCTCTAAATCCTTTGCTCATGTCCCAAAGGAAGATAGAAAGAAATTGGATTCAAAGGCCATCAAATGTATTTTTATTGGGTATTGTAAAAAATTTAAGGCTTACAAACTTTTTAATCCCTCTACTCATAAAGTTTTTGCGAGCACGGATGTAGTGTTTCATGAGCAAGTAAATGATGGAAGCCATGATAGTGCTAATGAAGAATGGAACGTGCCCTTGTTGGTGGAAGAAGGAAGTGATGAATCAAGTGACAGCAATGAGTAGCAACAACAACAGGAAGGGGAAGAAGATGATGTAGCTATCAAGACAAGTCCACAAAATGATAATCATACAAGGTTTGAAGCTACCCCACCACTCAGGAGATCAGGTAGGAAGGTTCAATTGCTAGCAAGATAGTGGGAAAATTCTTTTATAGCTAGTATGATGAATGTTGATGATGGCTGCTATGGAAGAGGAATATGAGTCAATCCTCAAAAACAAAACTTGGGAAAATTAGTTAAACTACCTCAAGGCAAACAACCCATAGGATGCAAATGGTTGTATAAGCCTAAATTTAAAGACAAATGGGAGCCTAGATAAATATAAAGCTAGGCTGGTTGCAAAGGGGTATTTGCAGCAAGAAGACATAGATTATGATTAAACATTTGCCCCTGTAGCTAAGCTAAACACAATAAAAATGATAATTGCTTTAGCTACCAAACACAATTGGATAATTCACCAGCTAGATGTTAAATCTTGTTTTTTAAATGGGGACTTAAAAGAATAAGTCTACTTAGTGCAACCTGAGCGTTTTGTCAAACAGGGTGAAGAACATTTAGTTTGCGGGTTGAAGAAAGCGTTGTATGGACTAAAACAGACACCCAAGTCATGGTATGAAAAAATTGATTCATTTTTCCTATAGCATAGTTATAAAAGAAGCAAAAATGACCCTAATCTTTATACCGTGTTTGATAAAGAGGGAAGGCTTGTTTTGATTTCTTTATATGTAGATGACCTAATCATTATAGGGAATGTTGATAATCTCATTAAAGAAATCAAGGAGCATATGTCACAAGTCTTTGAGATGAAAGACCTTGGAGAGCTACATTACTGTTTGGGTTTGGAAGTCTGGAGGGATTCTGGACAAACTTTTCTATCACAAAGTAAGTATGTCAGGAGCTTACTGGAAAAGTTCATAATGGATTAGTGCAAAGCTGCAACAGTACCTTTACAACATAATATAAAACTTCAGAATGATGATGGATCTAAGGAGGCAGTTGCAACTTTGTATAGACAACTGGTTGGGAGTCTAATCTATTTGACTACAACTAGGCCGTATCTGGCTTATGCAGTCAGTGCATTGAGCCAATTTATGTCAAAGCCCCTTGAGAGCCATCGAGTTGCCGCAAAAAGTGTTTTAAGGTATCTCCAGGGAACCTTAGATTTTGGTATTGTTTATACTGATTCATGTGATGTTAAATTGACAGGTTTTTCAGACTCTAATTGGGTTGGAATTGTAAATGACACACAATCCATAATAGGCTATCCATTTAGCATTCGATCTGGGGTCATTACATGGAGCAGCAAAAGGCAAAACCCAGTATCCTTGTCTTCTGCGGAAGCTGAATATCAAGCTATGTGTGCAACAACATGTGAAGCAGTTTGGTTGAGGAGACTTCTCCTTGATGCCGGAGAAGAACAAAAGGTTGCAACAATGATCAAATGCGACAACCAGAGCTCCATCAAACTTGCAAATAATCCAATGTTTCATAATAACACAAAGCATATCGATACACAGTTTCATTTTTTCAGAGAGAAAGTTTAGTCAAAAGAAATCCATATTGAGTATTGTAATAGTTGTGACAATGTTGCTGACATTTTTACCAAACCTCTTGGTAGAATCAAGTTTGAATTGTTTAGGGAAGTGTTAGGCATATGTGTGAATCCATTTCTCCATTAAGGGGGAGTGTTGAAATTAATGATGAAATGTATTAATGGAGTGACGATTCAACTAAACCTTAGATTAGGAGTTTGTTCCTGATTTATAGGGTGTTGTTTTGACTCCCCTAATTATGTGTAAATTATATATTTCTCTTGTAATGATTGTAATGGTAGAGCGTGTTTTGCAGAGGCAGTCTCCAGGTGGTGTTCCACACCTGTGAGCTGCTCAGGTTTAATTCAATAAATTTGATTCTTCTGTTTCTAACAATAACATGCAAGGTAATGAGGAGAAACATTAAGATAGGTCCTCGTGGGCACTTCTAAAACCAAGACTTTTAAAACATTAATTTATAATATATCAAAAATTTAAATCCTACTTCTCACTAGTTAATTGTAAATTGTATATTGTAGAAGACTACATATAATCTGATAAAGAAGGAAAAAGATATGATTGTGTTCTTTGTAGTCATCTTGAAAGGGTAAGTGCCAAATATATGGTTCAACTAAAATCATTTAGAAAATTTGCTCAGCGGGACATCTACAGAATCATATAAACCTTTCCCTTATGTTTCAGACAAAAATCGGAATGGGATTCAACGCAGGTTTTTTTTGGTTTAGTTTTTTTTCGAACAATGTAAAGCACGAAATATAATCGTAGATATCATATAATAACAAAAAATCATAAATCTAGCCCCACCAATACTACAAATATCAAACCAATGAATATTGGCTACCATTCCTCAAAACCAACCCATGTCCCAAATCCAAACAACATAAATGTATAGTAGTAACAAACATTTACTATAGCAATCAGTACTATTCGCCCTCGACAGACTCCACTCCAACATCTTCATAGTCCTTCTCCAGAGCATCCAAGTCCTCACAGGCCTTAGAGAACTCTACTTCCTCTATACCCTCACCCACATACTAGTTCACAAATGAACACTTTGTGTACATGAGATCGAACTTGTGATCAATACGAGAGAAGACATCTGCTACACTGGTTGAGTTGGAAATCATACAAATGACCCTATGTAACTTAGCAAGGTCCTTAACAGGAACCACAGTGGGGGGTTGATAATTGATACCACACTTGAACCCAGTGGGACACCAATCCACGAACTAAATGGTCCTCTTTGTCTTAATGGTAGCCACTATCACTGTCACATCCTTGGGTACAACATCCCATCAGTACATGAGACAACAAGCTATGTACTTTTGATGGCATGGATCATATTTACCATCATGAATGATGGCTCGAAAGCACTATTGGTGATCTTGGCGACCAACAATTTTTCGTGGTAGGCCTTCTTGGCATAGATCACAAGAGCATATGAGGAAAGCATGAAATGAATACGAGGATAAAAGACCAAGTTTGTCTGGAACTCATTCACATCAACGTTCAGAGCACCAACAAAACACAGAGAGGCAGTCGAGGAAGATATGACCGGAGATACAAGTCTATTAAGGTTAGTGTATGTAGGATGCTCGATGTTTAGAGAACAACGAAAAATGTCTTAGATGGCCTCATTATCTAACAACACAGCCACATCGGTATGCTCTAGCAGTGAGTGGGTTGACAACACGTTGTTATAGGGCTCAACCACAGATGTGGAGACATGTGGGATCGATACATAGTGAAACCCAACTTGGATGTTTTTCCATAATCAACAAAAAGCATCTCCAACAAAAGGGACCCCAAACCAGATCTGTACCGCCTCCCATAGCATGGAAGGCTAGGAATCCTTACACTCTTGCACAGTTGTCTGTAAACTTCTGGATTCTATCCCATCACAAATGCACAATTTCCTTACTAATGGTATAATGCCACGAGAAAATTTTTTGGCGGCATCATCTTTGCCATTGATCAGCTACTCTGGGTGAAAAAGCTACCAATATGTGTCTGTTTAAACATGCTTACCAGCACCTGTCTCATTAAAAAATGTGTTGAATGCGTTATCCCCACCGCCAACTATCTTGTCAATCGACATTTATCCATCAGTCTGGATGTTGTGCTCGAGACAGTAAAGCTCCCAATAGGCATTGTCGACCTGAACATCGACCTGGCCAATGTGGATCAAAATGCACTCCCTCATTGTCCTTGGATGAATTCCGGTTAAGTGAACAAAAAAATCGTATGGCTGAGATAAAATGACACAAAAATAGGAGAGAGCTTCATGAAGACGTATGCAAAGACATCTGCACAAAAGCGAAGTAGGAAGAAATAAAAACCTAAATCGAAAGGCCGAATTGTACTATGATTCAATGTAGCTTACGAGTTTAATGTCGACAGATGAAAGTTTTTCCAACACTTTAAGTAATTGAGGTTATCGTTATATAAATTAGCAAATAGATGTTATTTAATGGGAAAAACAGTAAACAAACATATGTCAAATGGAGATTAAAAAGTAGACATTGCGTAGGTTGACCAATTTAAAAAAAAAAAAACACCTTAGATATAAAAATAAGTAGAGTTAGCAATATATGGAAGTTAAATTTTGTTAGATACTAGAGCTATACTAGACAATTTACACTACTAGAATATATAACATAGTAGATTTGTTAAGAATATATTACAATATCAAACTTGTTGTATAATTGGTACTCATTAACTTAAATTGCAAAACTTTTATATTTTTGATGTAATGTTATACTCCTGAACACAAGATTTCCATGTAATATAATTTCAATTATAGTTAAACAAAAAAAATAAAAAACTTCAATATAGAAAATGCTATTAGAAACATAAAAATTATTACTAATTTATAAATCAACAATACTAATTAAAAATCTTCTAACCCAACGATATATATTATTAAATGAAATCTTTTAACCTAAAGATATATATTATTAATTAAACCTATTTTAACCCAACGATATATATTATGTTTTTTTGGTAAATTTTTTTTTTTATATATTTTTAATTTAATTATCTTAAAAATTTATTTATTTAGGGCAAGTTTTTGTAAAAGTCAATATTGATTTGGTTCTTCAAATAGTCAAGCCTTTACCCTAACTCAATCAGAGGTCTTACATGCTTCTCTAAAGGAACTACCTCTTCTTCTCTCGATAATTCAAGATCCCTCTTCCACCTGAAAAATTAAAAAAGTGCCTATGCACAGTCCTCTTTCAAAAATACAAAGGTGAAAGAAGAGAAAGGCTTCTTGTGTAGAGAGGTGAAGCAGGCAACTCCACCAGGTTACTGACCAGGCTCGCTGGTAGTGGAGCAATGCTTTTGTTCCTATATGACTCCGTCAGGGTAGTGTCTAGGCCTACTACCAGCGGAGCAACACCAAAGATGAAAACCTATACTATGCAAATGTTAAGTTCATGAACCAAACTACCTTTCCTGATTTTGAAACACTATAATCTAGCTGAAAATTTTGATGTGTTTGATTGAGTTGTTACAAGGTGAACCATGTTTGTCCATGGAGTAAGTATTGAAGCCAAAGTAACTTGCACAACAAATCAATACTTCCTGAAAGTCCAAGGCCTTGCGCTACAAATGAACCAAAACAGAGAATTCAATATTCCACTAGTCTGTCGCCAAGTGTTGTACCGACTACAACACCGTCCAAAAATTTGGCCTGCATCCAAATTTTGAAGCCTTCCTTAGTTTTCCCCTTGATCGTCACAAACACTCGGGCTCATCCCATGAGCTCTTGTGAGTCTTCACACCATTTTTGCTTGATTGATCACTGGTCGTCTTTTGGCATGTTGATTGTTATATCATGGTTGCGAGTTTATTCTGGCATTTTGAAGGTTGTCTTTGTGTGCATGAGTTGTTTTCACTATGTCGACACTGGTCACACTCACACACAAAGTTGTAAGCATTGTCACGCAAGTGTCGTCACAATCATTCAGAGACATATTTCAACGGTCACACTTGTCGCTCTTAACCCTTGAGTTAGTCTCATTGAGCACATGATTATCTTGTTGGTTTTAGGTTTATTGTCGTCAAGTCATGCTAAGTATGCGATCAAATTTTCATGTATGCACAAGTACACTTGTGATCTGTGTTGGGTGTAGGAATTACACTTAAGGAAAGTCCTCAACACTTAATTTGTCAACCCGAGGAATCCGTAAACTTAGAGACGAAGCACAGACAATGCCAAAGATGGTATGAATCTTTCTAATATAAATCCCTAATTTCTTTAAAGGAAAGATTGTAGAATCAAACTAAAAAGAGAAAAAGGCAACTTGAAGCATAAAAAATAATCTAAGACTGGAACAAGGAAGAATGCATTTGCAAGAGGGAATTAAAGATAAAGGGAAATCACTCTAGCTAATTATTGTTTAACTATTGAGTGTGTGTTTTTCTTTAGCAGAGACACTTAGTAGTCTTATTAGATGGGCCCTTAAACCTGCTTCTTTAGAGATTTCCTTCTTGCACTAAGTTGTCCTGTACTATCACAGCCTGCTTGCAATAGTGTAGGAACAGAGATTTATACAAAAGGTATGAATGGTGTCTTTACTAAAGGCATCTTACTTCCTGCAAGGGCTTGAACTTTTCCAGGTTCAAAGCACTTAGATCCCATGGCAAGAAACTAATTCTTGCACCAAATCAGAGCTTCTTGCACTTGGCCTTTAATTCTTAAAATGAGTGCTTAATTATTGCGAGTGCTATTATACTGTTAAATCAAATTGCACATATGAAGAGTGAATGTTTCTGATCTTGATAGAGTGCAAGAATGAAGAAATAATTCATATACATTTATCCTGTCATAAGCATTTAATGAAAGAAAGAAGATTGCGGAAAGTAGACTAAGCAAACTTGCTGCATCACACCAACGTGCACTGGTGCAAGTTCATTTCTCCTGCTTGGACCAAGCAGGGAAAACCAGTCAAACAGAATTGTAGAAAAAGAAATATCACACCAACGTGCACTGTTGCAGGTTCCGACTTAGACCAGGCGAGGAAAACCAATCAAACAGAATTACAGAAAAGGAGATATCACACCAACGTGCACTAGTGCAGGGTTATTTCTCCTGCTTGGACCAGGCAGGGAAAGCCAATCTGAAATCAAGTGCAGGAAAGAAATTTATCTACTTCACACAACGGATCCGCTTTCACTCAGACAGGAATGCATGTGCTTAAATTTAAACCACACTTGGCAATATATACACGAATTACAGGATATAAGAAATGGGGTAAACGTGATGGGTTGGCTAGGCCCTAGCCAACCAATGCGTTTCCCTTTTAGATAAAAACATTTCTCAGTACTTTAACCATTTCATCAGCTTCAAATACAGAAATGCGATTGATGAAACATGAGGCGGAGCTCCCTTTTATTAATTCACTGAGGTAAGTACATGCGTTAATACATCGTCCAACCCAGATTCAGGTGATAACAAAATACAATAACTTGTTACCGCCTCTCTAGTTGTGTCTATGTTCTATCCAAAAAAAACTCCCTTAGTCCTATTTACATTCTACATTATATAGATCTTTGGCCAAGGGCCAAAATAGATATTTCAACCAATTACATAACCAACCACATAATTTAGCTTCTCGGCCTTTAAACTTAGACAATTAACAAACTGGTCGTAGCCAATCTCCAGCTTCGTTCTTCACAGGTTCGATCTCGGTTTCCTTTGGATCAATTTGCTGTCGTGGCTGAAGCTGCTCAAAATGAGGCAATTTGGTTTCGGCTGCCTTTGGATCGATTTTTGAGGTCATGGTTAAAGTTTCTCAAAACAAGGTGGTGATCAAGGAGGTTCGGATCTACTGTAAGTATTTGCTGCACTGGCAACAGTGTAAGTTCCGATCCTGCACTAGGATCAGCGGTCACGGTAAGTACTCTAACTACTAAATAAACATTGGAGATATCAATAAGTTACAAAGAGTGATTAAAAGTAAAAAATCATGTAATAGATGATTAATTAATGCTAAGTTAAGTTAAAAATATGAAAAATAAAGTTTATGTGAAATATGTCACCGTGCTTGGACTGGTGCAAGATGAGGGTGTATAAGAGAGGTAAAACAATGATAAATGGTTATCATTTAGGAAGGGGTAAATGGAAAAAAGAGCGTAAGTTAGGGGGCTAACAATCTGGATTTAAACACGAACGCAAAAAATTATAGATATAACCATAGATATAGAGATGCAACAGAAATAATGCTTCATTTCATTAATGTAAAATACTGATATGGTTTATGGACTATTATATGAGACCAAGGGGTTATAGTGGTAGCAATGTGATGTAATCTCCAATGACGGGGATGATAGTGTGTTTTAGTTATCAATTCCCTCTTTACAATAAAAACAAATAAATAAAAATGGATTGAAGTAAATAATCCAACAACTTGATTGGCAGAAAAATAATGTTATTAATTGAAGATGACTTACATATTTCCTTGAATTATGTTATACATGAACCTCTGATTCTATCTGCAATTTGTCCAAATTGCCTATGTGATTCCTTGGGAAAGGGGATTGATAAATTAAATTGAAACTATGTATATGCATTTTCTTCTCAAATGCCTTCTTTACTTTGTTGTAAAGTTAAAAACATTAGCAGGGGTGGCAAGGCAGGGTCGGGGTGCTAATATACCCCAATGGAAATGTTGAATTATCCTTTTCATTGAGCCTTGAGAAGGCCAATAATAATCAATCACAAGCTTGTGCTCTTCTTTAGGGGTTGCTCCAAGCCACCTTGCCAAATCTCTATAATTTGACAATAATCAAGGATTATGGGAATCTAATATGGCATCTTCATCTTGGTTCCTTTCCTACATATTTCAATCTATGTATTTTTTAAAAAGGGCTAAAGCTCAATTAAATATGTTGAATGAATATTCAAGGGTCCTTGTTTTATGAAAAACAACTCTGAAGCAAACCATTTAACAAATAAATCCACAACTTTGGAACTTTGCACCTTTTTTGTCAATGAGAGGGTATTTCACTTTTCTATTCCATAACATAATGAAATGTGGTGGAGGGGTTGAAGGTAGCTAGAAAATGTATTTAGGACACTTGTGCTTGAGTGGGAAGAAGGTTCAAGATATACAGTTGAAGAAACTTGGGGGCATGTAAGATTAGAAGGCCTCTCGATTATGGCTATGTGCGCTCTTATATGATGCAATATACGGGAGGATCAAGTGGATATGAAATTGATATGAAGATCCAGGTATATTAGTAGGCTTTTAGCCATTATATGAGCTTCTATTATTGGTAGGAACAAGCCTTATACACCCCAAAATCCTCCAAGTAATGATAGGGTAGATATGTCATTTAAATTCCCCTAAGGTGGGAGGGATTTGACAAGTGAAAAAACTCTTTTATAGTGGATTTGATTGTGGATAGACATGGATTCTTATGAAATAATGGAATTTGTTGGAATAAGTAGCAATTTGATAGGGCAACTTGGATGTTATTTGATAATGTGTGAAGTATATGGAGGCAGAACTCAAATGGTGAGGTGGAAAAGTACAAGCCCATGTGAATTGGTGTTATTATGATCCACGTGAAAATGGAAATAAATGTCCAAGAAGATAGGAACCATAATTCAATATGTCATGGAGAAAAAAAGGATAACAAGTAGTGAAAAATACTATTAGGGCAAAGTTTTTCTATTGAGTTGCATTCATTTTGTGGACAATTATGTGAAGCATTATGAATTTAAAGTCTAAATGGTATAGGAAACATGTTTAGACGAAATAATCATCCCATGTTGTAGCGAAAAATTAAAAAGCTTCAAGACACAATGCTTCAGCTACAACTAAGATATAATTAATTGACAACTAAGCTGACTTCAACCATGGCAATCTTGGTGGATTAGTGAGTACAAATCTGCAGGCAAAAGATGAGATAAGTTGCCTCCAAGGATAAACAAAGAACCTTTAACACGACTTGACTCAAGACCCATAGAGTTCTCCGTCCACTAGAAAATTTTGTAAGTAATGTTGATTTATTTGTACTTTATTTGAGTTGTGTTGTTACTTCAATGGAAGTAGTCCAAATGGAAGACTATCACTAGAAATTGACGCTAAAGGTGCAAAGATACACTGAAGGAATAGAACATGCCTATGATGTTACTACAAAAATGTTGCAACAAAGGAAAGATAAAAACCGAAAGGGTGGAGGATGGAGGGGAGGAAATGTGTTCAGGCTTGCAACAGTCTCACACTTGTGTTGATGCTTGTGTAACGAATGTTGCTCAAACCACCGTTCCTGGGTAAATCATTTTTTCCAATCATACCACTACGTCAAGATAAAATATACATATTTATATCCAAGCTATAACTGTTGAAATTAATGATGAAATGTATTAATGGATTGACGGTTCAACCGAACCTTAGATGAGAAGTTTGTTCCTGATTTCTAAGGTGTTTTTTTAACTTCCCTAATTTGAGTGTAAAATATATATTTCTCTTGTAATGATTGTAATGGAAAAGCGTGTTCTCTAGAGGCAGTCTTCAGGTGGTGTTCCACACCTGTGAGCTGCTCAGGTTTAATTCAATAAATTTAATTCTTTTGTTTTTAACATGGTATCAAATCTATAGGGTTGAGGACTGCCTATAACCATAGGTGGAGGATTTATAGTGAAGGATGAGAGGAAAAAATTAGACCGGTGCATTTTTTAAGTGCGATCAGCGCATGATCCAGTGCCATAGTCGCGTCGATCCAGTCCTACCCTTACGCATTTTTATTTTCCAGAACGACGCGACTCTACCACAGTCGAAGAGCACCAAGTCTATCATTGACAAGGTTGCAGGAGGCTGCCATTTTTTTGAAAAGCGGCCATCAATGGTTAGATTTTGGATCGATGTCATGTGAGAAAAGGGGTTTGCACCCAGATTTGGTATTTTTTTTTGCTGCTATCGTAAATTCGCCGCCCAGAGTTCGTGTGGCCATTGTGTTGGATATCAAGAGTTCATTTGTGCCCACCTTCAAGAGTTAATCCATTGTTGGATGCTCTGATTTCGTTGCGGAGCAATTGCTAGATGAGTTGATGGAACGTTGCAACTTTCGAGCGCTAGAGCTTTGCAAGATTAGTGACGAATCTGTTGTGTGTGAGAAGAGGATACATGGGTAGAGTGTTTTTAAGAAGCTCTCCCCCTGTTGAAACGCACTCAATCCCGGCATAAATTATCTTAAAATTTATTTACATACTTAGTAGAGCTAGTTTATTTCTTATGGTTATTAGCATATATATATATATACCTTTCCCTTTCGGCTTCATCGTAATTGCTATCACATTGCAAGTACAAGAACCCATTTTGTTAGAAAAATGAACAATATATCTATTTGGGAAGTAACCATGAGTGTTGCTTAGGTTCATTTTTTAAAATATTTATCTCAGATTGGAGTTGGATTCGAACATATCATTTAAACAATGTCAAAAGATGGATCTGGGTTCGACAATATGATTTAAACCTGATGGATCCAGTACTCAGGGCAAGTTTTTGGAAAAGTCAATATTGATTTGGCTCTTCAACTAGTCAAGCCTTTACCCTAACTCATACAAGCACATATTTCTCTAAGAAACCATTCATATATCGTTGAAAGAGAACTTTCAGGTGCAGAGATATTTGAGGTAAAGACACCACCATGGCATGAAAACCTTGGTCTAATTATTCACGTGAGTTTGGTACAAGTAAGAATGAAGATGTGACTCCTCATTTTCTGTTGGCGGCTCACCTTCTCAATGTGAAGAGGCGCTTTCATCCACCAAGCTCATAAATATTTCTCAAATCAGAAGTAAACTTAACTATTGGTTTTCTCCCGCGGCCTAAAAGAATTCAAAAATTAACAGCGTTGCTACAACTTCACCCCAAAGTACTCCATGGATTCATCCAAGGGAGGGAATTCATCTAAATTTGGAGACTTGCCGCTCTCCAGACATTCAAGAAGTACCCAATCCCAAAATGCCGGACTCTTCTCCATGGATTCATCCAAAGGAGGGAATTCATCTAAATTTGGAGACTTGCCGTTCTCCAGACATTCAAGAAGTACCCAATCCCAAAATGCCGGACTCTTCTCCGCCCAAATCTCTTGGCGGTCATTGCAGTGTTCCGCTGTCGAAGCAGAAGATGAAAACGCTGCTTCAGAAGACAGCTGCAATTCCTCTGTGGCGAATTTGGCGGCAGTGGCTTGAATTTGAGGCGGCGAAAGAGCAGAGGCACAGGGGATTTCCGGCAGGGAAAGGGGGAAATTGAGCTTGGCTTTCGATCCTCTCAGGCAATACGCGGCAAAATCGTAGGCGCCGGCAGCCCTTTCAGGGGTGTCGTATGAGCCCAGCCAAATTCTGCGAGTAGAATGGGGCATTCGAATTTCCGACACCCATTTCCCCCATTTTCTCATTCGAATTCCCTTGAACTGCCGCGACTTGAGTGAGCGCTTTTGGCGTCCGTTGTGGTGGTTCTGGTATTGCGAGGGTTTAGCCATGTCGTGTCGCTGGATGTTGTTGAGTCGAACTCACGAAATGCTTACGCAGGTTGCACTCTTTAAAACGAGGTGAGAGGGTTTGAGGTTCGGGCGGATTAAGGTGCTTCTACTCTGTTGCAAGTGACTGATGAGGATAGAGTGTTAGCTGCAGGGCAATATATATATGGAGAGAGAAACCGCGTTGAGTTCCTAAGGAATTATGCGTAGTTGTACACGTGGCCTCTTGAAACCGCGTTGAGGATGTATAACTTTATGCGTAGTAGTGGAACACAGCGCTTGAAAGATCGGTATAGGCAAAGACATGGGAAGGTGAAAATAATTTGATTGGTGACGTGGTCCCTCAGGGAATAGGCGGAACACTTTTGTCCATTTTTCCTAGGCCGTGGAAAGTGACACTTCATTGAAATGTGTGCATGTAGATGTGATTCAATATATATAGTCAATGTGTAAGTGTATGTTTATAGATATTATTTTAAATGATTGGTTACAAAATGAGACCGTTCCATTACACTATAGCCTTTACACTTCAAGATATTTTAGGTATTACTTTATAACAATATGCTCTGTAATTGTCAATATTTTATTTATCATTTTTAGAAACTTTGTATTTTCCACCTCGAGAATATAATTTCTGTCTTCTAAACTTCTTATTTGAATTTTTTATTTAAAAAAGTTGGCTATAGCATTTCGAACAAGGTCTTTATTTTAAAAACAATACTACGAGGTTAAGATTCTTAACCGTGTCTTTGAAATAATTTTTAATTTTTTTTAACAAATGGTTGAAAAAAAATAAAAATATAAATGTTATATAAGAAAGATAAAAATATTTGATTTTTTTAATTACGTGATAAACTTGTTTATTTTGAAATAGAATTTTGGAATTTTTATTTAATTATAAATTAATGTAGTTATATAAGTTAATCACTAGTACATATTTATAAACATT